>QGOB01001839.1:0-59546 GCA_003313055.1 Termitomyces sp. MG145
AGTAGGTTTGGAATGGTGGGAGTAGGTATGGGATGGGCAGGGTGGGTTGGTTAGGAGACTGGGGTAAAGAGAGAAAGAGATACGGACAATAGGTAAGGAAACAGAGAAGAAAAACAGAAAGGAGAAATGAGTCACAGAACGGAAACGAGGCACGGAGACAAGAGACAAGAGACGAGAGACGAGAGACGAGACGAGAGAGAGAGAGACAAGAGAATAGATTGAGATTGAGATAGAGACAGAGACAGAGACAGAGACACGGAAATATGGAGAACTACGGTTAATATCAAGACTACCCAACTCATATGCTATCCTATGGTTTATGTACTACCCTTTTGCTAAGTCCCGGATAGGATTCTAGCCAGGACCAAAGCATCTGATTTCTCTGGCTAAGTCCCGGGACTGGCTCCCAGCCCCAGGGTCGTGATAGTGGTCGGGGTGTGCTGATGCGGGTTATGGCGGGCTTGTGTCGGGCGGGTCGGCGGTCATGGTGCATGGTGGTAGCGTCCCTTGGTGCCACAGAAGCAGGTGGCATTGTGACGTGCCGACGGTTCGTGGGAGGAATGTTGCAGAACGTTAAGTGATGGCCGGGATGCCGGGGGCCCGAATGTGTCCAGTGACAGGGAAGCCTTTTGGTGACGTGTCAGCCGAGATGCCAGGGTTCGGTAATGGCCGGGGATCTGTTCGGAGATGGCCGCGGGTGTTGCCAGTGCAGCGTTGGGAGGTTGTTGGCAGTCTCAGAGGTGCGCAAGGGGTGCGGGGGAGGTGTGTGTTGGGCTGGGGCAGCATATGGGGGTCCGGTGGGGGTCCGGAGATGGTGGGGTTGTGACAACCACCTGATGAGGAGCCAGTTACATTAACGGTCGCTCAGGAATCTCAGGCAATACGGTCCATCATGCTTTTGGTCGATAACCACGAGGAAATCAAGTATATAGTGGATAGCGGCTCACAGATCATCTCTATGTCTGCGGAAGTCACTAACTATCTCGGCATCTCCTACGACCCAGCATCATTCTGAACATGCAGAGCGCTAACAGTACAATGGACAAGTCCCTCGGTCTAGCTCGTAATGTCCCTTGCACTGTTGGCGGTATCACCCTGTACTTTCAGATCCACGTCTTATGCTCCCCCACTTACGATATCTTGCTCGGTCGCCCCTTCAATGTCTTAACCAAGAGTACCGTCAATACCCTTAGCGAAACAGAGACTACAATAACGATAACAGACCCCAATACTGGACTTCGTCAAACTATCCCTACGTTTCCCTGCAGTCAGTACAAGCAGCAGAAGGTTCAGCCCAAGTATAGCGCCAGACCGCCCCGTTGCTTTCGGCAGCACCATCCCCACAGTTAGCAACTCTGAGGAAGACTTAGCGGTCATCCTCGACTACGACCACCAAAAGCACTCCGTTATAATGCAATTGCATACCCCGCTTGATCCCAAAATACTAGAAAACCCAAAAACAGTTTCCAACAATCTCTCTTTTGCTTATTTGTATGCAACCGCTAGCGACCTTACTGAGACTGTTATCCCGCCGTGCTCTTATTTTGTTTCCACTAGTCTCTTCAATCCCTCTATTCTTGGCCAAGCATCTGGAATGCTCAATACCGTCTCAGCCCCCGTTTATGTTAACGTCCCCTTCTCAGCCATTTACGCTGCCGCCGAGCCAAAACGCAAAGGAGTCCAAGTCAAGAAGAAATACAAGCCAGTCGCGTTGAAGACCAAGCCTGTCGCCAGCCATGTTAGCGAAGACTTCCGAATCAAACAACACATCCTTGGCAACCCCTTAGCAAACATACCCAAGCTCAATCCTAATCCCCTTCCTTCCATACCGACTCCTCGTTTTACCGACAACCGCAAAGTGACTTTCATTAAGGAACACAATACCGGCTTTCTTACCCAAGATGAGCTTAACATACTCATGGACCTTGTCACTAAGCAACAAAACACATTTGCTTGGGAAGACTCAGAACAAGGTAGCCTTCAACCCGACTTCTTTCCCCCCATTTGCATACCAACCATCCATCACTTCCTTGGGTTCAGCATAACTGACCGATACCGCCAGGCCTCGAAAAGGAAATCTGCAAAATCATCCATAGCAAGATCCAAGCAGGCGTTTACGAGCCTTCGAACTCTGCTTACCAGTCCCGCTGGTTCTGTGTCTTGAAGAAAAACGGTAAACTCCGCTTAGTCTACAGTCTCGAGCCGTTAAACTAAGTCATGATCCGCCACTCTGGCGTTCCCCCTTTCCCCGACCACGTTGCTGAATCCTTCGCTGGCCGCATTTGCGGCGCTACCCTCAACCTCTACATTGGCTACGATGAGCGCCTTATTGATCTCGCCTCCCACAACTTAACGACTTTCCAGACACCGTTTGGCGCTCTCTGTTTAGTAATGCTCCCGATGGGGTGGACTAATGCTGTGCCCATCTTCCACGACAACGTCACTCACATCCTCCAGCCTGAAATCCCCCATAACGCCCTCAGCTTCATCGACAACGTTGGCATTAAAGGCCCGAAGAACTGGAAACTCGTTAACAGCACACTCGCTAAGCATCCCGACAATTCCAACATTTGTTTAGTACTTTGGGAGTTCTTTGAGCTCCTGAACCGTGTCCTTCAGCGGATGAAGTACTGTGGTGGTACTTTCTCCAGTCATAAGCTTGTCCTTTGCACGCCTACCTTCAAGATCCTGGGCCACGTTTGCACTCCTAGTGGCCAAGTTCCTGACAAAAACTGTTTAGTGCTATTGGACTGCTGGGGCCCTTGCCAGTCGTTAACCAAAGTCCGTGCCTTCCTAGGTACCATTGGAGTCCTCCGGATGTTTGTTAAGAACTTCGCCCATTGCGCTCATCACCTAACGAAGCTCACCCGAACTGGAGTTCCCTTCAAATTTGGGCCCAATCAGCTTAATGCCCAGAAAGACCTCATCAAGGCCTTGCACGACGCTAAACCCCTTGTTCCTATCGACTATAAATCCGACAATCCCGTTATCCTAGCGGTCAACACTTCCTACATAGCGGTCGGTTTCTACCTTTGCTAGTGCACTACCAACAATTGCAAACAACGCCACTATAACCGTTTTGGCTCCATCACCCTTAACAAACGTGAAGCTCACTTCAGTCAGCCCAAGCTCAAGCTTTACTGTTTGTACCAAGCCTTGCAGGCGCTATGCATGTACCTCCTAGGCGTTAGGAACCTTATCATTGAGGTCAATGCCCGTTACATTAAAGGTATGCTGCAGAACCCTGACATTCAGCCATCCGCTAACATGAACTGCTGGATCATGGCCATCCTTATGTTCCACTTTGAGCTCGTACACGTTAAAGGAACCTTCCATGGGCCTGACAGACTTTCACGACAACCGTTACAGCCTACCGACCCTCCCCCAGACGATACCAACAACGACATCTTCAAAGACTGGGTCAATCATATGCACAGATTTATGCACCACGTTCAGTTACCGACCACCCTCGCCTGCTTTGCCTCTACAGTCCCTCGTTTACCCTCATTTGCCCATTACCGTCCGACTCTAACGACATTTGTTAACGACACCGTTCCTCTTACCAAAGTCTCGATTCCACCCATTACCAAGACCCCCCCTGCACGGACCACGCTTAACGATCACGGGACTTCAAGAGTTTTCCTTTGACTGGGGACAGTCAGTTTTTCAGTCAAGGGGAGATGATACGACCCAGTCAGCGCTGGCTGCCCGACACCGACAAGTCGAACCAAGCACATGACTGTAGCACATGACCGCTACCGACCAACTGCTAATGACACCAACCATTACTGTTACCGACCACTCCCTTAACGACCAAGCCGGCCTTTGACAATTCAGCCCTCTCTACGGCCCCTGACTGGTGGCCATCGATCGATCATAACCGCGTTACTGATGACCCAACAATTGTAAACTTATTTTCATTAACATTTTTCTCTTACAATTTTCACTCTTGATCTACTTACAATTTTCTCGTATTACTTACAATTTTCCTATTCAATAGCAGCCTCCGACATGCGCTATCACATGCAACCGCTACGCTTACTATCTCTTACCAGTTTCCCCTTTTATCATCTTACCTACTTATAAATACTGCCCTGTCAGTAGCTAAACATCATCAAATCATACCAGAGTTTAGTCCTCATTTCAGACTACACTTAAGATCTCGTTCATGCTCTCGCTTCCTTAACAGCTGATTTGGGTTTACCCAGCCCAGTCTCCTTCGGTCTCCACGCTAAGCTTAACGGTATCGTTAAACTTAGCACTTGTCGTCTTCGTCAAGCGCCATACAGGTGCCCTCGCTTCGCCTTTGTTAAGCACCATACGGGTGCCCTCGGTTCACCTTCGTTAACGCTAGCACTTATGGCTAACGACTCGTATATTTCCATGAACTCTTCCCAAATTCCTTAACAACCTTCTGGGTCTTTGCAGATCTCTCCACCCGCTGCGATTTGGTAGCGACACTAGCAGTCTCACCGTTATCTCTTACCACTCTCTCCCTCTTCCTTACCGACTCTGACCTCACAACTCCTTACCGAGTTTCTGGGACTTTGCTTGACTCCTCACACACACACATGTAACGCTACTACTTGCTAGCTATCCCTATCTAGCTGGTCTTGTTGGTTGTTTCCTGCACAGCAGCTAGGCAGCAAGTCAGCACATCACCGCTTTCTCTTACAATTTATGCATTCCTTTAAAGGTACCTCATACTCCAAAAGTTTGTGCTTGATGTAAATTCAGAGGTGTTCAATGGGATTGAGATCAGAGGATTAGGCAGGCCAGGATATCACAATGATATTGTTATAAGAAACCAGGTTGTTGCTCATTAGTAGTTGTGTTTTGGGTCATTGTCCTGCTGAAAATATTGTCCTTCCTCCTCCATTTCCAACTTCTCAAAGCTTTCCACCACTCCCTTATCCAAAATCTTATGATACTGTGCAGCATCTATCTTTCCTTGAACTTCTATGAGCTTTCCCACTCCATTCCAACCTATGCAGCTCCATATTATGAGATTGTTTTCTCCTCCATGCTTGACAGTTGATATAGTGGTATGGTCAGATAGTGGTTTTTCTGGAATTTTCCATACATATATATACCTTCCCATCTGATCCAATTCAATTAATTTTTGTCTCATCACTCCACAAAACCCTCTTCCAATTCTTCACTGTCTAGTTTTCATGATACTAAGCAAACTTAAGCCAGTATATACAATGAGCAGCCTTGAGCATAGGAACTTTCTTTGTTGCTGAGCAAAAACCTGCCTCCTTGAATGTATTTCTGACTGTCTAAGGATTAACAAGATGAGAGATGACAGAATTAATGAACTGTGTGGCTTGAACAGCATTATTTAGCTTTCTAGTAGTAATTTGACAAATAATAAACATGTGCTGTAAGCTTGAAAAAACAACCTCCAGAATGATTTTCTTTGTTGCTTTCCAGTTCTTTGCTAATCCTCCCTACAGTGCCTTTTTTCAGGCCAGTTTTTGCTTGGATTTGACACTGAAAATACTCCTCATTGAGAAGAGAAGCAACAGAAGAGCAATTGGCAACAGAAATAGGTTGCATAATAGTGGTAGAGTGTCAAGAAGGTGATTGACTAAAGTTTAACATGCCAAATTGATATAAACAAGGTCACATGGAATTGTTTATACTTCTTGCAAGGTGTCTCCATCTTCTATTGCTGAGAAGTGTTGAGAAAATATGAAAATTAGAGTGGGTCAAAAAACTGCCCCAATGATTGAATATTTTGTTTAATTTATTAATCAGTGATTTCTTGTCCAAATCACATGATCTATCATTATTATGAAGCCAGGATGCAGTTGTATGTCATGTGATTTTTCAATTTTTTTTTCTTGAGTAATTGTTGCACACTATGTGAATCTTTTCAAAAAGGCCAAACATTGGAGCAATTTTTTAAACCAGTGTAGCTCAAGTCTCTGTATAGACACCTTCACACCCAGAAACTCATTAGGCTCCAAAGTATTCTATATCAATGATTGTGGCATTTTTTCAGAGTTAGGGAAGAATGGTGCATATCCTATGCTATCAGATCTTGCAAAATTGATGGCAAATTCTATTGCTGAAATCTTAGCCTCAAGCCAATACATTGGCATATCATTTGTACTATAGTTGTATCACTATGCTCTATGACCCCATCAGACTGGGGATGATAAGCTGAGAACATCTACAGTTGAGTTCTTATTAACACATGCAATTGTGATTAAGAGGTACTTATAAAGTACATGTCTTGATCACTGACAATAGCTCTAAGTAATTCATAATGCTTATAGACTTCTGCAAAGACTAGTTTGGTTACTTGCCATGTAGTGATTTGTTTGGCTGAATACAATATATACTATAAATGTAAGCAAAAAAATAATCATGGTTATTGAATCATAAATCCTATCCCTATCCTTTGATCTTAGCAAAGGTCCTATAAAGTCTATACTAATAATCTCCTAATATAATGTGGGCACCTTCAATGGCTGCAACAGACCATATAGTTTTTGGTTAGATAGTTTGTTCTGCTGGCAAGCATGTCTTACAATACCTCATAACATCCCTTGCTATGATCTTCCACCAGACCTAATCATGAAGGTAAACTCATGTCTTCTTTGTTTCAAGATGGGCTAGCAATGAGTAGGCTTCAGAAATAACTATTTTCCTAATACTGTGTTCTTGTATTATTATAGCCAAAATATATACCCTTCTGTCTTCAGGTAAATTACTTTATCTTCAGTGACTTTGTAATTCTTATATGCTTTGAGTTATCCAAGATAGTCCTGAACAGTTTATCCTCTCGATACTACCCTTTAACTGATGCAACAATGTTAATAAAGTCCTTTTCAGTACTGAGAAATTCCTCCAATATCAGAGAGTCAATTTATTATATTCCTCAAGTAGCTTTTGCAAGGCTGATGCAAGTGCTTTGTCCTGCCAAAATTCAGCCTCTTTAGCAAGCAGAGTGAGTCTGTTATCATTAGATGAGAGAGGCTTCTTTTGCATTGGCAGTTTTATTGTCAGCTTCCTTTTCTGTCTCTCCTTTCCAGGGATGGTACCTCTAATGCCTTCTCCTTCACTTCTCCTTTATTTTATTTTTAAGTGAGAAGCCATTCAAGCCGCAAACTCCTTAGATGTTTTGGGGCAACCAGTTTCAACTAGTAGCACCACTTTGCAACAATACACTCTCTTTTCTCAGGTTAGTGCACTTGCTACTCCCTTCATATTCTTGGTTCTGATAGCTTTTTGGCCACAGTAGCATTTTTACCCTTCAGGGCCCACTAGCATTGGTATAGTAACCAACTGTTAGTCCAACTCATCATTGTTTACAACATCAAAGTATATATACTTCCTCCTAGCTTTTACTGTGCCTAGTTGTTTATTGGAATACAAGTAAGAGAATGCATCTGACAAAATATTTTTAGTACATAGTATGTAAATAATATTAAAATCAAATTTGAAGATCTTCATCTAGTGTGCCTGATGTCTAGAAAAGTTTTTCTGCCCCATCAAGTGTATCAATCTCTTGTGATCAGTGTACTAACTAAATCTTGCTCCCTGTAAAATATCACAATGCCTCAACATTGTCTCAATCCTAACCAACATCTCAATCTCATGTACCAAATAGTTTTGTTAGGCCAAATTGAGTCTAGTAGAGACAAACATAGCAATGTAAGCTTTTTTTTCAATTGTGGCCTTGAGTAATCACTTCAGCTATCCTAATTATACAGTCATCCATGACAATGTTGATTGATGGCACACTTTTTCTATAATACAATGACTTTCAATGGTAGTCTCTACAAGTAATTGCTAAATTCTTCACATCCTCAAAAGTCCATGGTACTCTCAATAGAAAGATACTGTGTCTCCTGTCAAATCAATGTCATCTTACCAATGAATTTACTTTGTCAGGATCCATTCAGATCTCCTTTTCATTTACTATTTAGCTCAAAATTCTCACTTTCCATTTTCTTTTGCTAAGGTGAAGACTTTCTTTTTTCAATATATCAAGCACAATTTTGATGTGTTTCACATGCTTCTCTAGAGTGTCTGAATATATCACAATATCATCTAAATAGACATCCACAAATTGTCTTAAATAGGCTACAAAAAGAAAGTTTATTAAAGCCTGGTAAGTGGCAAGGGCATTACAATTCCCTTGTTGCACTATATGACTGATGTTTCCATCCAGAGTAGTCATTGCAGTATGACAAAAATGTTCTAGTTTGATTTGAATTTGCTTATAAGCATCCTGTCCATTGATGATGGATCAATACTTGACACATACAGCCCAGTGCAGAATACCATCTATATCTAGAAGAGAAGAGGACTTTTTATGTATATTAACATTTTAAGCATTCAGATTGCTTACAATTTGCATCCCTTGAAAGGTCACACTCTTTTCTAGGCTTTTTTTTAATAACATCATAAGTATTGCATTTTTCACTGTAGTTACTTCTTAATGGCTCAATTTAATATATGCAGCTTTCTTTGAATTTCATTGTGATTTTAAAGCTTTTAGAGACTAAGACAGTCCCCAATGATATATCTTATTTTTTCAACATTATGACCAACATATTCTGGTTTGATTGAATTTGCTCATAAGAATTCTGTCCATTGATGGATCAAAACTTGGCACATGCAGCCCAGCACAAATACCCTTCATATCTGAGAAAGGAGAGAACTTCTTGTATGTATTGGCATCTTGGGCTCTCAGATTGCTTACAATTTTCATCCTTGGGAGGTAATACTCTTTTTCAGACTTCTCCAAAAACATCATAAGTACTGCATTTCCAACTGTAGTTACTTTTCAACAGCCCAATTTAACATATGTAGCTCTTTTTGCATCTACACTGGCTCAAAAAACTACCCCAATGTTTGGCTTTTTTGGAAAGATTCATATGGTGTGCAACAATTACCTAGGCAAAAAATCGTAGAAAGTCACATGACATACAACTGCATCTTGGCTTCATAATGATGTATAGATCATGTGATTTGGACAAGAACTTGCTTATTAATAAATCAAACAAAATATTCAATCATTGGAGCAGTTTTTTGACTCACCTTAATTTTCACATTTTCTCAATACTTTTCAGCAGTAGAAGATGGAAACACCTTGTGGGAAGTATAAACAATGTCATGTGACCTTGTTTGTACTAATTTGACATGTTCAATTTCAATCAATTACCTTTTTGATACTCTACCACCATTATGCAACCTGTTTCTGCTGCCAATTGCTCTTCTGTTGCTTCTCTCCTTGATGAGGGGTATTCTCAGCATCAAATCCAAGCAAAAACTGGCCTGGGAAAGGGCACTGTGGGGAGGATTAGCAAAGAACTGGAGAGCAACAAAGAGAATCATCCTGGAGGTTGTCCTTTCAAGCTTACAGCACATGACAAACAGTCTATTATTTGTCAAATTACTACTGGGAAGCTGGATAATGCTGTTCAAGCTACACAGTTCATTAATTCTGTCATCTCCAGTCCTGTAAATCCTCAGACAGTCAGGAATGCATTGAAGGAGGCAGGTTTTTGCTCAGCAACAAAGAAGAAAGTTTCCATGTTCAAGGCTGATCATTGTGTAAACTGGCTCAAGTTTGCTCAGTATCATGAAAACTGGACAGTGGAGGATTGGAAAGAAGTTTTGTGGAGTGATGAGACAAAGATCAATCAGATTGGATCAGATGGGAAGGTACATGTGTGGAAAATTCCAGGAGAACCACTATCTGATTGCATTACTACACCGACTGTCAAGCATGGAGGAGGAAACAATTTAATGATATGGGCTGCATGGGTTGGAATGGAGTAGGGAAGCTCATTGAAGTTCAGGGGAAGATGGATGCTGCACAGTATTGTGAGATTTTGGATGAGGGAATGGTGGAAAGCTTTGAGAAGTTGGAAATAGAGGAGGAAGGATGATATTTTCAGCAGGACAATGACCCAAAACACACCTCCAAATGGGCAACAACCTGGTTTTCTGATAACAACATCATTGTGATATTCTGGCCTGCTCAATCCCCTGACCTCAAGTCCATTGAACACCTCTGGGTTTACATCAAGCACAAACTTTTGGAGTATGAGGTACCCCCTAAAGGAGTGCATGAGTTATGAGAGAGTGTGGTCAAGGAGTGGAATGAAATACCACCAGAAGTATGTCAAAGCCTCATCAAAAGCATGCCTAGAAGGATAAAAGCAGTTATAAAGGCAAATGGAGGCCATACTAAGTACTAGATATGAAAATTAGAGTAAATTAGAGTGGGTCAAAAAACTGCTCCGATGATTGAATATTTTGTTTGATTTATTAATAAGCGAGTTCTTGTTCAAATCACATGATCTATACATCATTATGAAGCCAGGATGCAGTTGTATGTCATATGATTTTCTACGATTTTTTGCTTAGGTAATTGTTGCACACCATGTGAATCATTCCAAAAAGGCCAAACATTGAGGCAGTTTTTTGAGCCAGTGTAAGTAGTTCATCTTACATTCTGATGTATTTTCCAGCACATCAGGTCTTCACAACCTCATTCTTTCTTGTATAACTAGATCCACCTTTTGTTCAGGGCAGTGTACAACAAAGTCATATCCCTCATCTTCCAAGTCATGATCTTTGGATAATATCACACCCTCATCATGATCAAATCTATAGCAATCCCATTCCATAACCTTAAAAAAGTGCAAAGTCCCTCTCTGGTCTGAGCATACCATGAAGCAAGATCCATTCTCAGATAATTTAATATTGTTGTTACTGGATCTTGCCAGGTTATAATGCTCTGAAAACTTGTCATTAGAGATTATTCTCAGGCCAGGCAGCTTCTGCTTCCAATATTTCTATTAGATCTGGTAAGTTATTATAAGTATCCTCTATGCCTGACAGTAGGCTCAATGCTCCAACATACAGCTCCTCAATGGTACTTCCTAGTACCTTCTTGGATTTGTTCAGCCCCTTGTAAGTCCATTTTCACACTATAAGACCTTAATCCTGGTAGCTTCCCAAGCTAGGATGAAAAGACTGTCTTTGACTTTGGACAATCACAAGAGAAGTGACTGGCTTCATCACAGTTGAAGCATCAATCCTGTGCACAGTAATTTGCCTCTTTTGCTTTTGTTAAAAGCTTACACTCTTTTTTAGCTCTTTGGCTGATGTTCCTTACTCTGAGAGTGATTCAGATTTCAGTAAACCTTATGCAACATCTCCAACTTGTACAAGTATGCCAGTAATGAATTAGTCTTTCTTCTAAAGCTGAAGAATGACCAGCTACCTTTCCTTTTGTAGGGTAGCAGATTTCCATAGTGCTTCTTTTGCTTAGGATAGTATTTGCTTCAATTTTGCTAGGTATTATGATCTGAACAAGAATGGTGCTGAACAAATCCTGCTGAGTTGCAGTTGTCAAACTCTAATTTCACCAACTTAGCTATTTCCACAAATTCAGCTTTTAACATGACATCTTTAGATTTAACTTTATGCAAGATAACTCATGTTGGATGGAAGGGTAGAATCTGTTCAACAACTTTACCACCTTCTCTTTACAGTTGGTGGATCCTACTATGGTGAAAAGCTCTTGCAATTCCCTAATATCATCTCTTACACTCCATTTACCTTGCTGTAAGTGTTGCAATTTATTTTATTGTTTATTTTGGGAGTTAATGAGAAAGCAATCATTAAAGTTAAAAACTTGTTTCATGGTCTAATCCTTCCTGTGCCCTCAACATTTCCCATGAGTAAAATGTCCAAGCTCATCCTGTTAAGAACTCCAATATCACCGGGACGACCTGATGCTCCTTCTAGATAAATCTGTATTTTATATAGGACATGCAATGGGTCATAAATTGAAGGAAGGCCTGTAAATCAGGTTCTCCCTCATACTTAGAAAGTTGTTAACAATTTTAGCACCCTCTTTGACCTTCTTCCTTTTTTTATACAATTTCTTCTTACTTTTTGACCTATTCTGCTGAATTCAGCAAGGTTGATGACTCTCTTCTTCCAATGGAGGGAGCCCTTTGCAGTCACTGACACTACCTAAAGATTGGAAAGTATCACTCACACTCTTCAAAGCCCAGTCACAACCATCCTCCAACAATCCAGATAAAAACAATGATGACTCCAATGATAACAAGTCAGGTTCTGAGCTATCAGGTTCCTCTTCTCTTACCCTCTAGAAAGCATGACCCAATGCATTGTCCTTGCTTATCTGACTTGCAGGGTTCAGATTTCTGACCTCTATCCTTTTCTTCTTACTTTTATTTGCCATTTGCACCTTGTTGGTGACTTTACTTATCATTTCCTCAAGTTTGTTAGAGATGGGCTCAGACACCACTCTTCTAATCTGTCTTTGATTTTTTTTTTTTTGTTTTTAAAGACTTCCTTCTATATCTCACAAATTTCCTTATACAGAATTTGCTTTTGGCACAGGCAGGTCTGCAACTTTTCTATGCCAGTACTTTTCCATCCTGTGTTCTTTGCATTTGCTTACCCTGAACTAAATCTGCCAGTACTACATCCCTTTGCTCCAGCATTTCTTTATTGACTTGGCACTCTTCTAGGATATGGCATTATATGTCAATATTTGTCTCTTCTTCAGTCAATCCAGCATTTTACCAATTACTTGGGTCTGGTCCTTTTCTCTTACTTAAGGTATTCATCTCATACTCTGGCTGTACCTTTCAGTCATTAATTGCCTGCCTATCCTCAAAGAGTTTCTTCAACAGTTCCTGTCCTGTCATAGAGTTATCTTGACCCTCTGGACAATAGTCTTCTTGTTTGCATTGGACAAATCCTTCCACAATGCCCTCTAGACTCAAGTCCTGTTCCTGGCCAATGAAATTGACTCAGGAATTGGTATATTCCAACTAATACTATAGCTATCCAACATATCACTACTGCTAGTAGCTTCTTCAGGTTTTATTTCTATCTGTGTTTCTTTGGAAGTAGTCCTAAACAAGCTTTCCAATATTTTAGTAAGGGATGAGTTGGCCAAAGCCAGACTGAATTCATCTACAAAGGCAGATGCTGAAAAAGCCACCAGAGCAGTGGGAAGATCTAAAGCCCCCATACTCAGTGCTCTTCCATGCTGAGCTTTGAGTGAAGTGGCCCAAACGGTGCCACATTCTCTCCCATTCTAAGGACCTACTGCAGCTGTCCTTGCACAGAAGTTGTAATGAATGATTTTGAAGTTAGTGATATGGCAAAATTTTAAGACTCACTACTAGGATATCCATGGATGATCAGGCAAAGAGAATCCACTGTATGCAACTCAACAGGTTTAAGATTTGTAAGAGTTCAAAGTAGGCCACTAAATAAGGAAGAGGGCAATCACACTAATGTAGTCTTGTGGTAAGAACTGTTGTAAGTCCTAAGATTGCAAAACCTAGCCAACTATTTTACTGACATGCCTTTATATACTTCAGAAGGAATTAGGATAGAATAGAAAGCCATAAAACAATATGACAAAACATAGGCAAGTTTTCATTAGTAAGTTTTAGTGGGAGATTGGTAGTGATGCAGTCATGCTAGCTAGTGGAATGTCTCCCAACACAAACAAGGTTGACTCAGCCAGCAAGCCAAGCAGCCAGTAACTCAATGTTTGACTCTGGTCTGATACAAGACCTTTTCCATGCCACTCTAGACCCAGATTATGATTTGGAAGTCCTAACACTACATGAATGCTTACTGATAAGTCTTCTTGCTCTCATTCAAATCCCTTCTTACTGAACTCATTCTAGAAAGGGATTGAATGCTCAACAGGCTGAGTATGCTGTTTGCAAGTACAGGTCTTACAAGCATGTCAATGTTCATGTCATGATGAGCATTGATTGTCTTCTTAACTAGATATGTATTGAAGCTAATTAGAATCCTCTGTCATATTTTATTCTTATCTCATCTTATCCTCTCATCCCAAAATGGGATTTTATGGTCTATGAAGGGTCATATAAGGGTCTCAGGGTCCAAAATTCACATTTGGGCTGACCAAAAATTTTAAACATCAAACCATAGAAAAGTAATGAGATGGCTCAAAAGCCCTTTCAATTCTACATCAATGCATATCATTTACAGGAAATTATCTTAAAATTTGTAGGAGATACACTTGTGTGCTGTCAAGAGGTCAGTTTTGACCATCTTCCACTGCAGGTCAAGGCTTGACCCATTAAATAATTTGGAGGGTAGAAATTGTTTGGCAAAATCTTGTCATACAAACTCAACTTTCAGGGGTTGATTTCTCTCTCTGTTGTCTGGGCACCTCTGGGCACCAAAACCTTGATTCAGAATGCTCATAAGTACTCTCAATGCTACTGATCTTTGCTGTTCTAAATTAGCTGGGAATTGACAAATCAAACTTGGTTGTCAACATAAATTAATATGTACTCCATCGAGATTGAAACCGCTGTCAACAACAATGAATATAAGATACAGCGACAGCGACATGTCACGCTATGCTCGATTAAATGTGGCAGAGGGACGACTGGATGTGAAAACTTTGAAGATATTTCAGCAGTCAAGAGAAAAAGAAGTGGGGTCGAAAGAGGCCTGAGGGGGCAGTCTCTACTTACCCAGCAGTAATTATCACGATTGTTTGTTATTGTTGTGTTATACTGGGCAATGCTCTTTTCGCTCAATAATAAATTTTGGTGATCTATGCACTCTGTCCTGAGTCGTTTCCCTCGTTTCCTCCGACTACGAGGTGCAAGGGAACCTCCCATTAAGCTAGTCACAACTGAACCACCCCTTTTCCAAAGGCAGACGCCATGGTGGGCTCGCTGGACCTGGGGGCTCATTGCGTGTGATCTTTTCATGACGTTAGTACGCATTCTTAATCTCACTCAACTACTCACATTGTGTCACAGAGGCTCAGTTATAGAGCTTACCTATAACCATTGGTCAATATTAGAGTCAGATCTCGAGAGCGCGGCCAAAGACATCAAAGACGACGACGCGTCAACTTCCGACCAGTATGTTATGCGTCCTATTTGGCAGCGCATAAGTGTGTGTACAGCACACATGTTCTTTGGTGCTGGTATCGCAGCCGCACTTTTGATCTCTCAAATGCGTTTTGTCCGCACGTTGGCCATCTTGCCAGCATCAGGAGCCGAGGATCGACGTCTTTTCCTCCAGTGTGCTCACAACTGGGCAAGACGAGGAACAATTTTCCCGATCACAAAGTGCAAACTTGAAGATGGAAGGAGCGCGTCGGAGCTGATTCTTAGAGTGGCTGGAGAGAGAGGACATTGGTACATCGGCTTCGCAAATTCTGACATCAATGGCAAGCGTATCACGGGAGCCGAAGCCCGTGCACAAGTAATAGCAGCTTGGAATGGAAAATCGACCGGACCTACCACGCTTGGACTCAAGTCAGAGTTAGACAAAGGGTGGAAGAGTGGGCCGGTACGCAGAGGTCATTGATGGACGAGAAGGCTTTTGTTCTAATTCTTCTCGCACTCATTCGCGCCAATTGTAGTACCGCACTCAATTGCAAAGGTTTGACTCGTTGCGCGGAAGTACTTTGACGAGAGTCTGTTCTTTCCTACCCACTCCACAGAGCATTTCCAGAGAAGGTCGACACATGTTGACCGTGACATGTGACAGGACCCTTCCGCAACTATACCGTGATGTGTCCTCATTTGGACATTGTGCCACCGAATGCGCTCAGAAGCCTAAGTAATTTCTTACGATCGAAACATGCACAAACGCCACATTACTCAAAAAAGGCTTCCCACACCCTTACGTTCGTCAAAGTGCATTCTTGCGAAAGCCATGAAAGCCTTACATACCGTGGGCTAGACTGACACGCTTACCACACGTAGCCCCGGCGTTTGATTTTACAGATGTACAGAATTTCGTCACTGTCATGTGCAGGGAAGTGCATCCCAGATATCTTTTCCTTTAGCTATAGTCTCCCTCGTGCATGGCCTTCAAACTTTTAAGACATCTCGACTGATAACTGATCTTGAGGTCTGCAATTCATTTGAAGGGGATGGAACGTGTTGGCCCATGAGTGAGTGAGAGGTCCCTGGAAACGGAATGTCACATAGTTTGTAGACAATTCAGCGCTCAGCCTGCATAGTGCAAGAATCAGGTCATGCAGATGGTGATAAATTAAGGGTATCTTCCAGTTGTACTCCCTCCTCTTACTCGATGAAACTTAAATAAAAGGATTTATATGGGTCCTACAAATAACTTTTAATAAATTGCCGAAGTTAACTCCAACGTAACTCAAAAGTGCATTCTAGCGCTCAAAATTAACTCGAAGTCGTGCATGCTGGCAGGCTGGGCGCTAGACTTGACACGCTTTCTACACGTGGCACGAAGGTGCGACCTTACAAAATTTTCGTTTCTTTGGGTTCAATGACTCCCAACTTTCCCAAGCGTGGGTGCATTGTGATCCCCATCATCTTCAATGACCTCTGCAAGTTCTTCAGAAGAGCGAGAATTCAAGCAACTTCAAAGGCACCCTAACTACTACCTCAGTGGTGGTGATGTCCAGTTTTTGGTGTGTCTTGTGATTTTTCACACACGATTCGCACATAACGTGGACTCGTTCAGGTTGAAAACCAACTATTCCGAGTTCATCGCTATTTTTTCGAACGCGAGTCTGGGGTTTTTCGAGACCAAATGCATCTGCCTCCGACACCGGGAGGTTTGTGTGACGGAGACGAGAAGCCCGTCGCAATTGTTCTTGACGTAAAGGCTGCAGCATTTGAAAGGCTGCTCGGAGTATTTTACAATCCGTTGGTACACCGTCCCAACCGGTAGCTATATCTTTCTGACGCCATTGCAGGAAATATTCGCTTTTTGACTGGACCGTCGCCGATTGGACAATCGTGCTTGAGCTCACTCAGCAATGGGAATTTAATGAAGTCCGTAATCTGGCTATCCGCGAGCTTGATAAAATGACGGAAATCTCTTTGATTGACCGGATTGCTTTGTATCAACGATTCAAAGTCGATCAAACTCTTCTGGTTCCGTTATATGAGAAATTGTGCAGTCGCCCTGAGGCTCTGACTGAAGAGGAATCGGAGGCCATTGGTATCAAGACGACGGTGCTTATTTTCAGGGCTCGTGAGCGTCTTCGTGCTCAGGCGTCAGATGGCGGCATGAGTCCTCTACCCTCTGGGCTGGATCTCGACGATGTGCATCGTACCATTCAAAATCTTATTGATTCACCTCCCACATCGCCAACCGACCAGGCTGGTAAGAAAAAAACCATTGTCATCTGAATTATGAACCGACTGTCTTTTAGGTTTATCAATGAAAGGTAAACAACCTGACCGGACTGGCCATGGCGCGCCTATCAAAAATTCAAACGGAAGAACAGGTCGCCCAGTTGGGCCTTCACCACCGAGAAAGTGAGAGAGAGATGTCGTGTTTTCTGCTATGGTTTTCTCATTCATCCCGCTTTGTATGTACCAATGTGTAGTTCTCCTTTGTAAATTGAACAATGTCTATAGCTTATTTTGGAGTTTGTTGTTGTATGAAAGATACCCTTGCGACGGCGTAATTTCCGTTTCCTTTCCTTATGCACAACGAGTGTGCAAGACAAAACTAGTATTTCTCCACCCCTCAGTGTCGTCTCGGTTGAATCGCTCGCTATCGACGCCGGTTAATCTGTTGTCAGCCTAGTATAATAAGTCATCTCTCCATTAGTGGGACATTCACATAAGGAATGTTCGATAGCTAAAACTTATATTGACAGTGAATTGGCCGCCAAGTATAGGCCTGCTCTTGTCAGCAAATTTAGGGCTAAGAACGAAGTGTTGTCATCGTCGGTAACTCTTCCGAATGTGATCTCCCACACGGAAGTCACTGTCCATCCGCTCGTGCCCTTTGTGGCGGTCAAGTGCAGACAAAACGTCATGAACTCACAGACCCTACTATATCCGTTTCCTTCGAACACCTGCAGGCCAAGGTATAGCATCATTGCAAGCAAAAGGCACAGCTGAAGCGGCATCGCTCATCGACTCCATGGCGAGTTTGGAGAAATCGGGCAATTTTTATTCCGCAGCATTTGTGAATAGATTATCGATTGTTGAATTTATTCGACTCAAGAGATTTTTTTAGTGCGGAACAGAGGAAGGCATGGGCAACACACAAGACCTTCTGCTTTGCCCCAAGTTTCCGAGATATCGTGTACTGTACTTGCTTTTTGGACGGGTTCAGAAGCGTCTCTGTCATAGTAGACAATCCATTTTTACCGACTATTGAAGCTCGAAGAACCCCAATTGAAAATTGAAATTTAAGTACCTAACATAAAACCCTCATCTGACTGGATTACATCATATCAGTTATTTTTGAGAGTTTCGCGTACTAATATCATATCGTACATATAGCTATCGCGACGTGATCTTGAATGCCACGCCCACTAAACTGACTCTCCAGAGCTTCTGTTTAGTCTTCTCTGTTCTCACCAGTCATCTATTCTCTGTGCCAGGATTGCACTACGCGAATGCACTATTGTTTTGCGGTCATCCTTTTAGAAATTTCGGAGGTCGCGAACAATGGCCTGGAGCGGCGAGCTTTGAAAAGGTTTGTTGCTCTGATTTCTTGAGTAATGCTCGGATGTTCGTACTTTTGTATTGTCTTTGAAGTGAGCGTCGCGCTCGGAATGTTAATACTGCTACTGAAAATACTAAAGTTAGCAGAATTGAAACCCTAGGCATCTCAAGTTACGTAGGAATCATCGACGAGAGAGTATTTGTGTCACTTGGTTTGGCCGAGTGAGCTCCTTCCCGTTGACATATCCTTCCAATTGTAATATCCCATAGTTATCAGATAAACTCTCAAAGAATCTCTTGGTCCCAAATAGTTCTACCCTTTCTGTCATCACGTACTAGTTGTATAGTGCAAGGTGAGTATGATCTGCCGAACGTATGCAGATTCGCACTCTTTTGACGAGAAAATGTTTGCGTCAGGGCAATCCGCCTATGCAGATATTAAAGATGCATCTCAGGAAGAGGTCCCAGATGCTCCGGTTGTCAAACCATTTCTAAAATCGTGAGTGGTTTTTCCCTCGTTGGCTGATTCGCGCTCGTTCTGCCAACAGTGTTTTACCAGAGGCTAATTTGGTAATAGGGTTGTCACTTGAGGAGGCTACAGTGGAAGCTCCAGAATCGGATGCTGATAGTGTTCGAAAGGCCATCCGCGCTCTTGGTCGCTTCGTAATCACGCCTTCGCAACTTTCGATGGCTGGTTTATCAACGAGTAGTAGCTGGTTTGAGCACGTCAAGCGCTCTGCACAAAAGCTAGAGCAAAGACATTGAGCGCTGCTTAATTGGCATTGTCCCTGGTGTTTTTTCATTCTAGGCTTCCTATCATATCTATTGTGGATTCCTGCCCATTAATCTTCTTTTGTTGCTTAGACCCACCTATGCAACTGGCTTGTTTCTGGCAAAAAACATCGTGACTTTGACAGGTCACGTCACCGTGTCTACAATTAATTATAGCATTGACAAGGGACAAAAGGGGGTGAACGTTCGAATCCGATATAAGTTTGAGCGGCCATCGCGCTTCACTTTTGACCTGCCATCTGTCCAGTCTATGCACATTGGTTCCCCGTTACCCGACTGCTGCGTTCACATCCATTCACCTCAATGGCTTTCCAACCTCACGCTAAACGGGTATGCACTTTAACCTACTTACATATCACCAAACTCACATGTCGCCAGACGTTGTCACAGGATAGCGACTTCCCGCACACATTTTCGTGGTCTTCATCTGAGGCAATGACAGGTCGTCTATCATACTCTCAATCAGTTTCCAGTGATATCATCCGGTTTGACAATCTGGAAACTGATGCGCGTGTCACTTCGTCGATGGTCGATGCTCTCGACCCGACCACCTTGGAGGTTGAGTTTGATCACTCTTGTTTGGAGGGATTGGATGAGCAACTCCTAAATTTTCCGACTGATGCCTATGCCGCGATCTGTTGGGCAGAAGCTGTGAATGAGCCAGAAGACTCGTCGCATGGCCTCTTTCTCAGCGGATCGCCAGTCAAAGAGGATCCAGATGAACCTTCTGATAATCTTTACGAAGAATCGGACTCAGACGCAGATGAGTGCCGTACATTGAATGGACATGGTCTGTCACTTCCCATAGAAACGTACAACCTTGCCATAATTCCGCATGTATCTTATCCTTCCCCTGTGAGTCGCTCAATCATGCTCGTTCCAATTTTTTTTTGCCAACCACACAGATATGACAGAACAATACCAAGAGCCACCTCACTCCACTTGAGCCAAGGGAAAAGTTCATTCTTGAACCCCGGATCGCCCATTTTGATCCTGCTGATTCTATTGGGCTGTTTCCAATGCCTCAACGAAAAATGAAGGTAACTGGTGTTGCAGCTCTCCGTGCATACCTTCCCCTCCGTCGCAAGAAGTCATCAATTATCTAGCATCTCACGATATACCTTACCGCGCCAACTCCTTTCCTTTACTGATCGATCATTTAATCACTTCAACTCTTCTTCTCAGTAGGAGCAAACCATAAATAAGCTCGCTCTGCCGTATACCTTGCGTGTACGCCTTCAAGCACTCCGTCCATGACTAAACTATCCTATGTAGCTCGAAATTAAGCATACTTTCATTTCCACATACTGATGTGCATCATATGTGACACTTCGAATCTATGTACTATTATTGTATTCACACACTATACCAATCAAGGATGGATTGTTTTAAGCTTCTGGATCGATTGAACCGGCCATTACGAAAGCTCAGGCCGCCGACTGAATGATGACGAACTTCGAAAAATTAAATTCGAAAAAGGTGGGAAGGTTTTCTGTCATCTTTTCCATTGAATGATTGAATTGTTAGCGACGTCCCGAGAAAAACGTCACAATAGAATTACATATTATCAAAGCTCAATAACCACTGGAGCGTTCGATGACCGCAATTCAACTCGACCAGGTCCTTCCTCGTTAGACCATGACACGCGACCACTGAGGGTGTTATGACCAAGAGAGCTCGTTAGAACCTGCCGCACGCGTCCTTTACCAGACGGGTCTGCAACATCATGCCTTGTGACCAAAGGACGGTCATTGGAAGTGGTCATAGAGAACTGTCCTTCATAACTAGGATGTAACGAAAGCAGCGCACGTCCATTTGAGGTCGAGGCTGAAAGTTTCAATGTAGAATCAAGTGGAGAAGATGGAAAAGTGACTGCCAAAGGAGCATTGGATGTTGTTGCAGTCACCATATAACGACCTGCTGGTGTTTCAGACGTCAAATGGACGTGAGCGTTAATTTGACTAGGCAGAAGAGTATGAGGATTGTTTGTCAAACATACTTCCATACTACTAACCTATTGCTTGTATGTAGCGCAAGGTCAGAGACATAATCCCTCTCGTTCGCAACCTTGACATCTGCCCGGATTGGAGCATTCGACGTCCTCAATGTCAACGACCGAGAAGCGTTATAGAACCCTGTTATTGCACCATTGGATGTTCGGAAAACAGCCGTGTCAGCCAAAAGAGACTAATAACTCGGATACATGAACAAGTCCATTATAGAATTGAGTCGATCGTTCACCTTTGAGTAGATTGGGGTATTAGAACTTTTGACGGAAATGCGAGAAAAGTTGACGAGCCGGAGATCTCCTAGCCAGTGGATCGTGTTACTCATATCTGTTTCGAAGTTCTCGATATGGCACAATGTATCATGATTCCTGGATGCTGGAATAACTACGGTAGCTTCATATACCGAATGGCGTAAAGGATAGTAGTCCTCGCGAGTCTACATCTAGATGTCGGCAGAAGATATGCTGAGTGAGCGGCATACTTACAAAGTAACCGACCCCAATCGCGTTCTCATCTCGCCCGAGCAGACACACCTTGATACCCTGATCCCGGGCACCCCTAATGATATACTTTACCGTGAGATAGACTCTAACGACATCGGATATTTCTTCGGATGTAATAATATTGACCATGCCATACGTATGAGTTCCCTGTGCCATAAGGAAAAGGGTTCTGTATGAAAGAGGGAGTTCAAGAACCGTGCTTGAGGAATATGGGAAGTGATCGTTGTTCGTGAACTCGCGTCTAGACTCTGGGAATGGCGACGGATAAGGCAGGTACGACCAATCCTCTTCACCGGTGACACAATGTAAGAGAGAAACACCCGCAGGCATAGGGAATTCGTCTTTCCGAAAGGTCTAAGGGGCAAGCGAGAGTGAGGTGTAAGCAGAATGCCACATCAAAGAGAGCCTACATCGCCCCAGTGCATTATCACACTGAACCAACTTCGAACGAGGGCAGTCACAAGAACCCAAACGAGTATTGCGGTGAGAAACGCGAGCCAGAAGCGCCGCGCCGGAGAGCGGCGATAGGCGATCGGCTGGAGAACTACCTGCGATTGAACGTAGGGCTGCAATGGAACTGGTGTAGCCTGATAAGACGGGGGATCGAGTGAGCCGCCTGCTCTGCTGGTTTCACCATTGAAGGTCCTATCTGGTGTACGGTCCTTGGGAGTAAGCTGAGCGTTCTTACCAGTGATAATCATTAACGTGAAGTGGTGAACCATTGATCATTATCTGAATAATAGAAATGGCGGCCGCAAGGACTGCGGAGAACCATCCTAATTGCGGATAGGTGATGCATCGATGCACAGTTCCTGGATCGTCAACAATTCCCGGCATCCACTGAGAATTTTGTTATATATTTGTAACAGATGGTAATATACAATGGACTCCAAGCAAGTTTTTGTCGCGACGTTGGGAGTAGCGGGCTTTGTGGCCCAAAGGCGCCTTACGGACATTATCTATCGTGTTCCAAGCTCTCTGCAGCTGGGAGGTTGAGTGCTCGTCGTTGACCGTTGAACAGTACGCGCCGTTCAGGACCATCACGTGCACATTTTTGGTCTTTCGCATGCACCATGTTCTCTGACTCTGACTCCGAGGGACCCGATGGCCAGTCCTTACACCAGATTACAATTAATGAGCATTATGCCAAGGCTTTTGAATATAAAAAGGAGCGAGAAGAGCTTCAGAAATGTATGCTGTCATTTTCTTATCATGAACCATAGAGGTTAAATAGTCGGCTACAGTGAAGGATGAATATGGTTCTGACGTTGATGACAGCGAGACATCTGAAAGTGACTCGGAGTCTGACGAGTCTGAAGATGAAGACGGAGATGAATTAACGCCAACTGTCGATGCAGCCATTCTCAGAACTTTGGCGCGGATAAAACGCAAAGACCCTTCTATATATGACTCAAATACAAATATATTTGGAGGTACTGTGCGTGAATAACTTCAATCAGTGTCATATACTTATGCAGTAAAATAAGAGGAGCATGAAAAGGTCGTGCCAGTCACGAAACGCTCGATCAAGCTTAAGGACAAGGTAGCTATCTAGGCTGTTCATTGGACTTTCGGATAATCCCTCATTTTACAACAGTCTAAACCAGTGACGGTTCGCCAGATGGCTCTCCAGTCTGCTCTTGATCCCGATGAGAGGTCTTCTTCTCCGGAACCTCTTACTCATGTCGAGGAACAACGCGCTTTACGCGACGAGACGATCGCCGCATTTCATGATGCGGTGGAGAACGAGGACGAAGATTTTTTAGTACTTCGAGAGAAGACTAAAGATGAACAAGAGCTTGAAGAGGAAGAATATCGAGCGTTTCTGGAGCGCGAAGTCGGCGGAGACCTGCGAAAGCTGGTCGACATACAATCCGAAGAACACTCACTAGTGTCTACTGTCGATGAAGGCCCAGTCAATGATGCAGATACCGGGAAAGAAAAGAAGAAGAGGCGAAAGGAAAAAGAAGGCAAGACATTTTCCGCTAAATCTAAGCGGGAGTCTGATCAGGAATTCTTGATGAAGTAAGTGGTCAATCTGAATCGTAATTCGATTGTCACTCATGGGTGTCAGCTATATTCTAAACCGAGGTTGGATTGACCGATCAACAAAGCATATCCCAACATATAGAGAAATAACTTCCACGAACTCTAAGAAAAAGAACAAGGAAGGCGAAGACATAGGATCTGCCTTCCATGATGAAGAGAATGGCCATGCCCTTCCGGCAGAAGATCCTGATCTGGATGATGACGATTTTGAAGAAATCGTTGACCGTTTCGAGAGCTCTTATAATTTCCGATTTGAGGAACCGTACGTTTTGTTTTTCGAAGTGATGACCATTCACATTCCAAGAAGCTGAAACTCTGCCGACAGAGACGCCGCTGTCATACCTACCTATCCTCGAAATTTGCCTTCTTTAGTTCGTCGAGAAGATACTACTCGGAAAGACGCTCGTGAAAGAAGAAAACAGAGGAAGGCAGAAGAACTCCAGAAGAAGAAAGAGGAAGTGAAGCGCCTCAAGGGTCTTAAAATGAAGGAGATCAGAACTCGCCTTGAGAGAATCGGTCGGGAGGGCGGCAAATCAATCGAGCACGACAAAGGTATGGTCAGAGTGTAAACAGTTCCAGTTTGATTTTGAACTTGTCTTTTCAGCACTTCAAAGTCTCGATCTTGACGCCGATTGGGATTCTGCCGCACATGACCGCCAAATGGCTGAATTATATCATGATGACGACGTTGCTGATGATGAAAAGCCTCAATGGGACGATGATATTGACATCGGTAATATTCCCGTTGAGGACGTTGTTGAGGACGTGGAACCGACGAGTCAAAAGAAAAAGAAGAAAAAGAAAAAATCTCAGGATGAGGATGACGTTGGTGTTGATGTGAACGACATGGATGCAGATGCGGAGGGAAATGATAATGAGGAATGGGACGGAACGGAAGAAATGAGGAAAAGAGTGTTAAACGAGTATATGGATGAAATCTACGGTCTTGACTTCAATGACCTAGTGAGCTACATATCTCTTTTAGGAGCTCAGATTCTGACCTAGTTTCAGGTGGGGGATTTGCCGACACGGTTCAAATACACTCCAGTGCAACCAGACAACTTTGCGTTGACTCCTGTGGAAATTTTGATGGCTACGGACCAGGAGCTTAACGAGTATGTCGGCATTAAAAAATTCGCACCCTATCGTCAAGCGATGAAATGGGATTCAAAGCGAAATGAAAGACTTAAGGAACTGAAGAGCAAGATTGCGGAGCGTACGGGCGAGAGCGGCTTTGAAGTGACAGACGGGGACAAGCCTGTCAAGAAAAGGAAAGGAAAGAAGGAGAGGATGAGGATGAAAGCTGCTGGGGCCGATGAGGAGGCAAAGAAGTCCAGTCCCGTATCTCCCCCATCAACTAAGCGCATGAGGGATCCAGATGAAGCCGATGACGGGGAAGAGGGCAAGCAATCTGAGAGCAACGTTCCGGCAAAAAAGCGTAAGCGTAAGCAGAATAAAGATAAGGGAGAGGTTTGATGATAGCGTAGATGATTTTAGTCACTGTACTACCTTGCGGGGTGTAATTTATCGCTAGTACTTTATCATATTGAATGGAATTGTTGCGAGAGATAATTCGGCTAATATCATATCAGTCGAAGTTTTTGGGGTCGCGGCAGTATACTTGCTGAGAAAGCAAAAGCCGAAGGGCGGCCGTAAAAGTATCCTTCCTGAACGGGAAATTTTGTATAAGAGTTACTCGTTCGATTAGCTCCTCGCTGTACTACTCATTGTTACTCAAGAATCATTGGACAGGGGTAGCAAGCCATATTCAGACGATGTAAACGTTCTCTTTCTCCAATTGATAGTCATCCACCTTCTTGAAGTAATCCAATCGCGCTTGACGTTCTTGTTCCCATTTCTAAGTCAAGGTAAGCTCAACTCGGCAGGATCGGAAGTGGACACACCTCTATATCTGTATTAATGTCTCTTGTGACCTTGGCTGTTCGCTCAGCACGCGGTTTCTGTGCACTCTCGAATCCGCCTTCCTCGCGCCTCCTCGCACATCTTCTAGAGTTTGCTTGCGCACCAATCTGCCGGGGGAAATGTCGCTGAGATGAGATGCCGGACTCTTTCGCCATCGTAGCGACTTTTGCGTTTCGCCGCCGCGGTCCGATCTTTGGACTAGATGCAAGAGTCTTCAAGGTATCAGGTTTGTCCTCAGCAACGGCCCTCTCCTTTCCCTTCCTGGTGATAGGCTTAAGAGGAGTCCTCGGAATTGAATCTGGCCCAGAAACACAGGGAATGGGTGAGTTAATAGCTTCCCGTTTGCGCCTCTTCGATGATGTACGAGGGGTCGTATGGTCTGTATATCTCGTTCGGAACTCTGACGGAGGTACAGTTTGATCTCTAAGCTTGGCCTCTTGTCGGCGACTTCGAAAGATCTTGAGCTTGTTTTCCAGTGCAAAGAAGCCAAATGGATCCGAGACTACATGAGAGTTTGCGTTGGATGTTCCTGCAGCTATGCCAAGTCCGGATTGGTCAAATTGCAATTCTAGATTCTCTGGAACAGATGTAGACATAGGTTGAGCATGAGGAGCACTTCGATCGACGAACAGCTCAGAAGAGGCAGATGAGGTAGATGGGGGTGACGATGGTGGTAGCGATGACCAAGAGGTGTCGGATCGGGTAAATCTGGACATGGTTGCTATGACGTACCCCCCCCCCTCCCCCAATATAAGGAAATTGTTGTGACGTGTTTTGACATCCTGGCAAGTTCGGCAAGACAACGGCAAGGCAACAGCATTTGAGCTAATATGCAAGGCCATGCAGATGCGACATGCTAATTCTGCATCTATTATACACTCTCCACTACTCACATCCATACATTCTTCATTCTGAACATACATTCTACACTCTGAGAGGACAAAATTACTGGTTATCTGGGTATCTGACTGCTCTAACCCTATTGAACAACTACTGAGCTATGCAATCATTATTGTCCATTGATTCTGTGTTCTCTGATTCTGTACAGACTTCTATCTGTTCTTGCTTACATGGTATTTTATTGCCTCAATCTATTGACTCTAATGGATTTGAGTCGGACTTTAAATTTAAGTAAGAACCGACGTTGTGCCGCCATCAGCTGATGTCAACCGGAAAGTTCCGTTGCCTAATGCAGAACAAGATCCAATGTCCACATTCGCCCGATCTGACACCTCTTGGCGATGACGGTATCATAGGCCTGGTCGGACTAAGAGGCATTCCCTGAAAAGTAGTTGGTTTGTGCCTTGGAATCGTCGGATTCGGACATCGATGGTGACATCGGTCTGTGATGTTTTGCAATGGCTGTCTCATGCCCATTTTTCTTGTGTCGAAGGATTTGGACAATGTGCATAAACTTTATGTGAACAACTGGGAGCAGTGATTTGAGTCACTAGAGAGTCTGTTTGACCAATTCAGACATCATCGGAGCAGACTCAGTCCGCCACCTACCAGAACTTCTGAGGCCAGGAGATGTATGTCAGAGATAGTTGTCACATCACGTGTTAATGCGATTGATGTCACTCTTTCACCACCCGTTTCGGCTTTTTTTTTCCTTTTCTTTTTTATCGGCATATTTTATACACCATTGGACATATTTAGGTGAGCTTCCAGCAGTCCAAAATAAGAGATGTTCTTCAAGGATAATGTTCTTTTCAACCCACCTCAGGGAAACGCCTTTCCCGCTGGAGACACGCTCACCGCGAGTATTTCTTCCTTGAGGTTTCTTTGCCGTCTCTTGCTTCAACCGATCTTACGCAGTCCGTTTATTATGGTTCATCTTCTTTTCGGGCACAGTTTATTCACAGGAGGGCCTGTGCTTATCTTTGCCTTGGTGCCCCTTGCAGTTTGTTGTGTCAGGCCTAATGGCCTTGCACTTTGCCTTCTTAGAAGCACTCAATCCCACCTCGTGCTTGAGTGAGGGGACTAATGTATGGACCCTGGTTGTTCATGCGTGGACCTCGCCCGGCAGTCTACTTACCTACCTAACCTATAGTTGGCAAGTATCAAGTTCCTATGGGAATTTTGTCAAATTGTGACTACTGAGTAGTAGCATAAGATTGAACATTCAGATCAGTATTAGTGATGTGCTGGGCTCGGCTTGGTCCAAATACTCGGGCTTGGGCTGGGCTTGAGGGGGCTCAGGTTTACCAGAGTCATAAGCCGAGCCTTGAGCTCAAGCCCAGTAGGCCTGGGCTTCGCGAGGCTTGGGCTCGGGCTTTGACATATGAACACCATCATTCGACCGGTGCCATTTTCCTGCTAATGAGAAGGCAGAATTCATTAAAATTGTTAGGCATGACACATTCTTACTTCCTTTTCAACCTGAGTTTTGCTGCTGTGAAGTTGTAGCCGGCGTCGTCATAATTGGCAAGTTGCGCTGAATCATGGACCGGATCACATATTTACGACATTGATGAGCAGTCATATCAGAGTCACTGAGCATCCAGAAATTGGTAAGCAATGTCCTGTCAGTGAAATGTCAAAAACTCCATTTATTAGAGACATTTTCCAGATATGTCCGACAACATATGAGGCTCAGGACTCGGCTTTGAGCATTTCGGACCTTGCAAAAGCCTGCAGGCCCGAGCTTATACTGTACCAAGATCGCAAAGCCTGGATAAAGGCCGGCTGGGCTCGGCTCAAACAAAAGGCCCGGGTTCAGGACCCATGAGCCCAGCCCGGCACATTACTCGTCAGTATCTTAATGAACTCGGGGTTGTATTCTTTGAATACAAACTGTAACTCTTACTACATCATGGCCCTTCTTCATGCGCTGTATACCTCGTATACGATGGAAGTAACAGAAAAGCCGTTGTTATCTACCAAATACTCAAAAAAGCCCGATCCAATGGTTGATTTCAATCATGGATAGACTTCGAGGACGGGAACGTTACTTTGTATATTAGGCCTTCCTTCTAGGTTTTCAAGTCCATCTGAAGTGCATCTGGAGCACCTTGGTCAGACATCAACATTATGTATCAACAATTATCTATCACAAAATGGCAATTCTCATTTCGACCAAGTGAACAATTAATAATGGAGCGCCCCTCAACTAATATGTCACTGTACTAACGCGAGAGATTGGCCGAGTTCGCATTGCTTCGAGCTCCGAGGCTCACATTGGAACCCTCCAAAATGCGAGAGGGAGCGTTGAGAATTGCTCCATTCAATATCGGATCGGAGAAATTTCTTTTTTTGTGATTCCATTCCGAACGGGAGTACATAATGCGACTTGGGTTAAATAGCACAAGTCGTCTCATTTGTGTCGGTATCAAGATGTCTCTTCTCGCCCAACGTTTCCTTCTCAAAAGAAATACATCACAAATCCTCGCTCGTCGCTTAATGAGTGTTCGCCCGCGTAAAGATCAAGAATTACCGGCAGGTGTGTATCGCATTGATTTCGATACATTATCTAATATTGTAACCAGAGCGCAAGAAAGTTACAATCCAATCCTTGCAAGCTCAACGAAAGAACAAAATCCCTATTACTATGTTGACAGCATACGACTACCCTACCGGTCTGGCCTGTTCGTCAAACCCAAATCTCGACATTACGCTGGTTGGCGATTCTCTAGCACAAGTCTGTCTCGGTTATAATTCTACTACCGAACTAACTTTGCAAGAAATGATCCACCATGTACGTGCCGTATCTCGGGGCACAACTCACCCGTTACTTGTAGCCGACATGCCATTTGGCACGTACCACGTTTCGCCAGCCTCTGCCAGCGCAAATGCGATACGGTTAATACAGGAAGGCCGAGCTGACGCTGTAAAACTTGAAGGAGGGAGTGAGATATTGCCAGTTGTCCGCCAACTGACGAGTATTGGGATCCCCGTCATGGCGCATGTCGGACTAATGCCCCAGCGGCACATTGCCATGTCAGGTTACAGAGTCCAAGGTCGGAACGCAGAAGGTGCTCGACGTGTACTCGACGATGCTTTGGCTTTAGAAGATGCCGGTGCATTTTCCATCGTCATTGAGGCTGTCCCCAAGGAGCTAGGGTCATATATCACACAACGGCTAAAGATTCCCACCATAGGAATCGGCGCTGGGCCAGAAACGAGTGGTCAGGTAGGTGTTTTCAGACAGTTTTTGGAACCGCAATTTCTCTGATAGCGACCACAAGGTTCTTGTGTGGGACGATGCAATGGGCACTTGGCCTGGTCACAAGGCTAAATTTGTGCGGAGATTTGCAGACTTACAGACGGCAAGGGACTCTGGTATCGCTGGATTCACGACAGCAGTGCGAGAAGGGACATTCCCTGAGGATGCAGAGAACTATTCGATGGACGAGGAGGAATGGAACAAGTTCTTGGCGTCAGGGAACTGATATCACTATTTGTTTGTTGCACAAAGGCTGAGCTGAGGCTGTGACGTTTCTTCACGTGTACCATAATTTACTTAGGCATCAGTATATATTCTCAATCTTCCCTTTTGTCCTCTTAATTCTGAGCACGCCTCATGAACCCAGTAAGTTTGGGCCCCTTCCGCCCTTTTCCTCTAACTCGTCTATTAGATACGCAGAAAATTGGTCATTGTGGGCGATGGTACGTAGCAGATCAATCATGCTTTCAAGCAACCTGCTCAACGTCTCCATACAGGTGCATGCGGGAAAACATCGCTTTTGTGCTCTTTTGCTCTAGGAGAGTTTCCTAAGGAATACGTAGGTCACTTCGTTCTCTTCCATCGAAGCCGCGCTCAAACCTCAACCGCAGCAACCTAGTGCGTGCCGGCCTCATGCTTTACAGGCCCAAGCTATTAACCTTGCGTGAAGCGGTCTTCGACAATTACGTTGCGGAAATTAGGCTCGACGAAAAGCCCGTTCAGCTTGCTCTATGGGATACTGCGTGCGTTGCTTACGTTTCTTTACCCGTTGCCTCTCTGATATTGAAGTACCTATCAAAGTGGACAGGAGGAATATGAAGTCTGTCATCATTTCCTGCGTTCAATTTTAGTCACGTTGATTGTTTGCTATGGTCCTAGCGCCTACGACCAATGTCCTATTCTAAATCTCATGTAATCCTTATCGCTTTTGCTCTCGATACTCCTGATTCGCTTGAAAACGTCACGACAAAGGTAATTACATATGCTCTTGTTGTTGCACTATTGCTTACGACATCATACTTCCTGCAGTGGATTGAAGAGGTTCGCTCCATATGTGGACCCTCGATACCGGTTATACTCGTCGGGTGTAAGGCCGACCTTCGGCCAGCAACGATTACCTCCGACACACCTTGGGTGACTCGTGAACAGGGTGAACGTGTGGCTCAGGCCATCGGCGCCCGTGCCTATAAGGAGTGCTCTGCTCTTAAAATCGAAGGGGTTGACGACGTCTTCGAGACTGCTACCCGAGCCAGCATGCTGATGAGAGATGGCGTGCCCACAAATGGTACTAATCAACATTCAGAAGCGAAGCATCATAGACGAAGAAGCAGCGGCAAGGCCACGTCACAGGAGTCAGAAAGTAATGGTCGATGGGGATGTTGCGTTGTTTGTTAGAGCAAGACTGGGTCTGTCACCGTCGTAGTTGCACATTTTATTGTCTGCTCACTTTCTCCGGACTCTCCAACTTCTCTATCATATACCTACTTTATATACATCCGCATCTTGAGTCACTACTAAGTATGTACTTGCTTTCGAGCTTCGAATGTTACGATATTTATCTGTATTGTTTGCCGTGTGGCCGAAAAGCTGATGAACATCCCCAAAGAACTACCATGACCCTTTCTGTTATTCGCTTAGTTTCCTTCGTTCTTCAACAACCAACTTTCTGTCTACGTAAGAATCTGCCTGCCGTCCTTCATCTTCGACCGCGGCACCATACACCACGAAATTTCTCGATTACTCATTTTCGGAAAGCTACTTTGGCTTCCCAAGTACAGGGCAAACCCACGCTTCTGCTTTCCTCGCCGTCTCCAGAATATCTTGAACAAGAAGAGATAGATGTAGACCTTCCACCACTTGAAGAAGTTAAACTGGTCATAACTGATCGTGCTGCCGAGGTAAATCCATCTCAACTAACCAGGCCTCCCGCGTTACTAAAACTCAGTCATGTCTGGAAAGCGATTGCGAAGCATAGCGGCACAACAAGGGAACTCGGATATTGCTCTTCGAATAGCCGTTGAATCTGGAGGCTGTCACGGATACCAATACAAGATGGAGCTTGCTACAAAACGCTCGCCCGACGACTAGTAAGAATTCTCCATGTCCAGTCAATGACTAATCACCTCAATTTCTCATTTTCTGACAGCCATTTTACACATCCCACTCTACAACCTTCTAATGTTGTGGTCGATGCAGTGTCTCTCTTGTTACTCAATGGATCAACGCTAGATTATGCGACAGAACTCATTGGAAGCAGTTTCAGAGTAGAAGATAATCCAAGAGCGAAAGGGAGCGGTTGTGGTTGTGGAGTGAGTTGGGAACTCAAGGAGTAGAAAACAGTCACAAAAGATATTGTATGTCAGACATGTTTCAATACCTCGATATCCACATTTTTTTTTTTTTGTATTGGAAAGCAGCCTAATTGTATTCAGAAAGGAATGAGATATGAATTCAACAGTCCCAAAGAGTAAAAGTTACAACACATTCAAGAGGTGACCTTGTGAGGATCGTTTCCGTAAAGCGACCAACACCGCCAAAAAGGTCACGTGGGGTGGCATCTTTCTGTTTGAACCACATTGACAATGGCTGAAAAGGTGTCCTTCACAATTCGCCGGCCGACTCCTGTGTCAAGGGCACCCTCTTCTGGTCCAGACTCAGATGCGCCACACTACAAGCTGCCCTCTCTCCCACGCCACCTCTCCAACGCTCACCCTGCTTCATACCCTGCCAGTTCAGCTTCATCCCCCATTCCCTCATCCAGGCGAGCTCGCTTTGCTCCCCACGAACCTGATTCCAGTGATGAAGACGACGACGTGAAGGATGAACTTGTCACTGGCTTCGATCGTTTTGGTGTTCAGCGGTGTGTATATTTCACTGCTTCTGTATCTCAGTCATTTCATCTCACAAAAGTCTTCCAATTTCACTTCAATCGTAGAGTCGAGAAGGACAGGCCAGAAAAGGCCGCTCCTCTCGTCATTCCTGCTCTCAAGAACCGGGATTGGCGAGATCTGGCAAGGAAACGCAAAGCTAAAACTCAATATGTCCCTCCTTCTGCAAAGGCAGAGATGGGGGAGGATGGGACAGTCGGTGGACTCGGTACTAGAGATACAATCAATTCTGGGCCCGTTCTCTCAGGGCTGCAACTTAAGAAGGAACCAACTCCCGTCAAACAGGAAGAGATACTGGCTATTGTTCCTCAAGAGGATGTCAAGATGGAGGTAGAAGAGGATGACGAGAACAAAGCTGCCCTACGTGCAATTCTCGCCGGGGTAGATGGTACCAAGCACGAAGGACCCATCGTCGACATCATACCCACCCCCATATCTGAAACCGAAGCTTACAAACAGGACGTTGAAGAACTTCCAGAGTCCGCTACATTGGACGATTATGCACGTGTCCCTGTATCACAGTTCGGTGCCGCCCTGTTACGAGGCATGGGTTGGAAGGAAGGCACAGCAGCTACCAGGAAACCCGGCAAGGGCATGGTGGAACCATACTTACCAGAAGCGAGGCCGGCGCTGCTCGGTATCGGGGCCAAAGAACAGGAGGTCTATGATGACGGCAGTAAAAAGAAGAAAGCATTTCGTCCCGAGAAGAGATACGTGCCTCTCATCAAGAAGGAGAGAGACCGTCCGTCATCGGCCCCACAGGATCTTGAACGAAGGAGAGGGAGATCCCATTCGCCGCCGTCACGCAGCGGGGGATCGACAGCAGTATCACGCAGGGGCTCCCGATCAAGAGAACGTGCCAGCGACCGGGATGATCAAGCCTCAAAGATGTCCGACAGGCGAGAACGTGACTACAAGCGCGATGGTCGGGAGAGGGACCGCGATCGTGATTACAAACGAGACGACCGTGATAGGGACCGCGACCGTGATCACGGGCGAGACGACCGAGAAAGGGACCGCGACCGTGATCACAGACGTGATGATCGTGATTACAAGCGTGAAGACCGTACGCCTCGAGACAACAACGACAGGGAACGTAGAAGGGAGCGGTCACGAGATTCTTACCGACGACGACGAGACTGAATATGATATTCCTCATTATATGCAATTGTAAGTGTTGTTTTGATCAAATTTACTTTGATGAATAGTACGTCTAAACCGTATTTTGTTGAATCCAAAGAATGTGTAACAAAATATTTGTTCATTCCTTTGGAACACCATGGAGATGCTAGAGGACAAGCGATAGCCATAGAGAGGACACAAACATGCAATGTGCAATCTTGCCACTATCTCAAAAATGTATCGTTGTCGGATAATGGTGACCCTTCGTTGTAGAGATTCCATCAATCAGGACGTCTACCCGCTCCCTCAGGATGTTTAACATTGTTCTGCAACTTCCCCGTGAAGAGGCCGTGTGATTCCCATATATCAACGTATTAATTATCTCGAGTACCACTGTGAGCATTTAATAGACTCGCTGATGACCCAATGTTCATAATGCACTCTTCGTCAATGAGGCTGACTTCATGTACAGTTGACCTAGTCCATTGTCATAGTCCTCAAGCTGTCGACAGATCAAAGTAAATATTGAGGGCACAACCAAGGAGAAAGCCATATCAGAACTCGATATGAGGAATGTCTCTCCTTTTGTCATACAGGTTATAAGCTGGCTCTTGTCCTGCAGCTTGAAGTTCCATGGAGATTTTTTCTGCACCTTCAAAGATACGGAGAAGATTCCCGCCAGTCAGCCCAGCCAGTTCGTACCTATCCCAACCACGCTTGTAAAGCTCAGCAATCTAAATAGACAACAGTTCAGGCGGCCGTCTGATACAAGGAACCGACCTACCAATACTGGGTACTTGGACGTATCCTCCAAGCCTTCGGGAACATCGCCAATCCCATCATAATCACTGCCAAGTCCGACGCTAAAGATATCTGACTTCAGCGACTTGAATACTGAGGACTGCTTCTTCCCAGCGACTTTCGCGATGTGCTCGACATGGTCGGCCACAGTATGGACATTGGCTTGGCCTGGGTCTGCCACGAAGAAAGGGGCAAAGTTGACCTGATTGTTACAGAATAGACATTAGACAACAGACGTCACTAGAATGTCAATGCACATACCATTACAACTGCATCTCTCTGGCCTTCACCAGTGCCCACCAGACGTAGAACCTCATCCGGGACATTGCGTGGTACATCATGAACACCCCTAGCAGAAGAATGGGACCAGATGACCGGTGCCTTGGAGATTCTGAGAGTTTCAATGGCCGTTGCGTCAGAGGTATGAGAAAGGTCGATCAACATGCCCAGTCGGTTCATCTCCCTAATCAGGGTACGCCCAAAAATGCTGTATTATAGGCGGTGAATTCTTTGAAGAAAAAATAATTACTTAGGTCCTACCTCAACCCGTTGTGGAGGGGAATAATACCCGGAAGATAGCCGCATGAATCTGCAAACGCATTATGGCAGGTGTGCGTCAGAGTCATGTAACGAATCCCGAGGCTGTAATATTGACGTAAAACGGCGAGTGAGTTGCCAATTTGATGGGCACTAAGACGATGTAAGCTGAGTTCAATAGAAACGAAGATATATGTATGTGGCGGTATTACCCTTCAACTCCTAAGAGGCTTGCTATTTTGCCATTCTTAATGGCAGTCTTGATATCGCTTGAACTAGCAGCAAACTGGAATGTCTAGAAGTAGAAATTTGAGGACAGTGTATGTTGGAGAGGAGGCACCTTTGTATACCTCAGGATATTTGTCAATCAGGGACCTTGCAATGTCTATCTGTTCCAGGGTATCACTGAACACATTGTCGTATTGAGGTTGAATGCAAGATATTCCTAAGGCTGCTAAACGCGTACCGGACGATCCAAGTCGCCTTCAAAAAGTCTTCCGATGCCTCCTCTGGTCTCGGACAATCCATATAGACCGACCTATCGACCATGAGTCCAAAATCTGCCAAGAAACTTTCTTCATACCAGAAAAACCCTCCAACTTTACCCTTCCTCAGACGAGGGATGTCTACATGTCCGGGCATACGCGACGTTAGATCGATAGCAGAAGCGTTATTTGCGAATCTTTCCCTTGTAAGGAAGGGGAGGTCTACAAAGGGATAGCATCAGCGACGACAACTGAGGGGCAAGACTGCCAACCAATATGCCCGTCCTTGGAAGAAGGGTCAGCGACCCTTTCGAGAATTCAATGACTGCTCACGATTACGGGAGCCGTGTCCAAAATAGCCAAAGCAGCGTCCAATGGATCCTTGGGGAGACCAAACAGCGGGTGTAGCTCCGCCAAGAGACGTTGGAATCCTATAAAAACCACCAGTCCTCCAACAAAGAGGGCAGTCAAAGTGGTCCATATGATGCGACGGTTCTTGGATACAATTGAGAGATTGGGAGATGCACGCTCTCCATTGCGGGCTAGAAGACCTGAGGACTCGCCAGGAGCTGACGGCATAGACGAGTTTGAACGATAGATGATACAAATAAATGTCTCGGGCGAATGCTATCCCCAAATGCGGCACCGTTGCGATAGACTATGGCAGCCAAAAACACCGTTAGAATGAGATATGAATCAATGTGAGTAAAGAGGAGTGTATGCCTCAAGTCAACCTCAAGCCTTTAGCTTATTCCTCAAACATGAGTATGCCTCGATTGATTGAATTAATATCATACGACAATGGGAGCAAGCATCTTGTAGGTAAACACATGAATTACAGTTACAAATCCAGTGAGAGCGTGTAGAACTGGTGTAGGAAAATACAACGAAGATGGGAAGACGGGCACAGCAACTCAAGCCTTCACCTTACCAATGACAGCATCTGGAGCGTATCGCGGTATGACCTTGGGGTCGTGGAGCATGTTGAACTCCTCTGTCGCATCACGACCTGCATAAAGAAGAATTGCCTTTTCACCTCCGGGATGATCGGGAAGGAACTTGAAATGTCGATCAGTAGGGAGCAACATGTTCGAACTGGCGACATACTTGGGTGACATCCAAAACCTGACCATCAATGATAACCCAAACATCATTCTTCTTATTGTGCTTGGCAACCTCCTCAACTGAGTACATTCCTGATGCTGTCTTTCCGGGAACCGCAGCGGGCGCTGATGTGGGTTCAGCCGCTGGAGAAGGTGTTGAACCAGAAGCAAGTTGCGAAGATATCGCAGTGAGACGTCCACCAGCTTTTTGAACGGCCGCACTTGCTGCCTGAAGCAGATATGCCGCGGCGGAATCTCCAGATACACGTCCAAAGACAACACATCCAAGAAGAGAGGAACCTCCCAGACGATTTGCACCATGAACACCGCCGGCGACTTCTCCAGCAGCGAAAAGACCAGGAATGGGCTTGCCGGATTGATCGACCACGCGAGATTCAGGATCGATTTCAAGACCACCCATTGTGTAATGCAACACGGGAGTCATGATGGCGACGTGGAAGAAATCGTCAAACGACCATTCACCTTGGAAGAACTAAATGACATTAAGCAAAACGATAATTCGAAAAATGAAACTGTACCTTCTTTCCGAATGGGTCTTTCTTCGTCCGAACACTTTGATTATAGTCATCGAAAGTCTTTTTGAGGACGGATGGGTCAAGACCGAACTCTTTGGCGAGTGCGTTGCCGTTATCGAAACGCTTCATGAGTCCACGGCCAACGTAGTGCTTGCAATGCCATTCAATCTCCTTTGACGCAGCACTATTGAGAACGAGGCGAATTGGATGCTGTCCAAGTAGTGTAAATAGACGACAAAACCAAAGTGACTGATGATAGCATACATGTTTGTTTTCCCACATCTTGCCAGTAACGTAGTCACGATGCTGAAGTTCGTCGACAAAGCGCTTGCCTTGACTGTCAAGAAGTAGGCCACCGACACCACGAAGGGCCTCGGCAGCTAAGAACTTGACCTTTGCATCGGGCTCCTTAGGGTCAACAAGTCCTGTTGGATGTACTTGCACCTTCTCGAGATCAATACCATTGGCACCAATGGCCATGGCAAGTTTCTGACCGTCACCAGTGCAATGGTCGCCGTTCGTTGTCGGAAGATTCCAGAACTCGGGACGATATTTCTTGAGAAGAGAGTCGTCTGTGAAATCTGCTGCATAGCCACCAGTCGCGAGAATCACGGGTCCATATGCAGTCTGAGTCTTTCCATCATGAAGGTACTCGACCCCAACGACGGAATTGGACTCGTCCTTGACAAGCTGCGTTACCCGAGCTTTCTTGATAATTCGCACTCGTTCCGGGGTGCTGACGGCGAGATCTTCGAGACGCTCCAGTTGGGCATAAGTGATGACCTTTCACAGTAGTCAACACAAGAGAGGAAGAAGAGGATTGAAAACGGACCATTCCTGGAAATTGAGCATCACCGCGATGGGTGCGTGGCTGACTGTGTCCGCCGAGACGAGAGACCTTTGAAAGATCAAGGCCGAACTTGGACTGAAGCCAATTAACAGCATCACCAGAGCGGCCGGTGAGAACTTGGATGAGATCATCACGAGCAAGGTCGCGTGCCTATGGAAGGTTGGATGAACAAGGACTAACAAAGCGAAACAGAGACATACGGATTTCTTCGTGTCCTCAAAGAAGATCTTGGCATTATCAGGAATGCCTAGAGCTTGCTGAGACTGAGTTCCAGCACCGTTGATACCCGAGGTAGCCTTCGTCGAGTTTCCACCCATGAACCTGGATTGTGATGGTTAAGTCTACGCTGGTCTGGCAGTGGAAAGGACACCAACCCTTGTTTGTCGAGAAGGAGGACATTTGCCCCGCGCTCGAGAAGGGTATGTGCTGCAGAGAGACCGGCGAGACCGCCACCAACAACGATAACTTGAGCCATGGAAAGATTGAGAAAGGAGGATGGTGGAACCTGGTAGTTGGTTTGAAAGACTTTATACCTCGATCCATCCCGTGTCCCGTCCGACATGTGATTCTGACAGTAATCACTCGCTGATTGCCGCAAAAAACGGTGATCCGACGGACATCACCTAATTTCTTAATGTATCTATACAATCTCGTGCAATGTCCACTAGCACGCCGCATACCTGAGTGACAGCCTCATCCATACTAAGCTCCAGACTGTTTATGACCATCATGTCTTTCACCTTATCCCCTGGCAATCCCTCCTCTACATCTCCACCTATAAACACGTCCCGGTGTGCATTCACATATGCAGGGTATACTATTTGTTCCCAGTAGCCTGGCGGGTCTCTCCAAAGCGAGCCCTCTGGATCAGATTGAACTCAAACATAGCAGTCATAGTTGGACGTGAAGCGGTGGGATTTTTATTCAGTACGATAGATGATGTCATTGAGGAAAATGCCAGGACGACCCGTTAGCCTTGCTTCGTGTCCACCCAGAACAGAAAATGCTTACCTGCCGTATGGTATCCGTGTCTTTCATGTCGTCGTTTCCTGAGAACTGGTTCTGGTACTCTCAAGAATAATCGGACGTCTAATTCATCTATTACTTCCTGTGGCCCATACGTTTCATCAGCATCAGTCTTTTCAAATCCTGAATCTCCATACCTGATTCCAATATAGGAGAAATCCATCGACCAAGCCCCAGATTACTTTTTCTCCTTGTCGTTCACGCCCCTTTCGAATGGCCTCAAAAATCTCAATCCATCGGTCCCTAATCTCAACATCGATCTTGATCTCCTTCTGCTCGTTGAGATGGTCATGGCTTCGATGATCATTAGGTATTTTCCCGGTAGCTTTTACCCCCCGAAGAAAATGAACAAGCTTGGGCCAGAGTATAGCTCCTGGAGCAGCGTCCCAATCCTGCACTTTGTATATTGGATGTATAGGAACCAACTCTTGAGGCTGCAACGACAGATTGATCAGATTCACGAATCTAGGAGACGCAGATTACTCACTGGTGCAAAATCCTAAGCATATGAGATTCAAGGAAGGTCAGCTGAGACAACACCTTGAATCATTCAGACGAACGTCCTGGTGGATTATCACAGAATCGGGTAAAATTCGCTTCAAATGTTTTGCGAGGGTCGTTTTGCCCGAACATGATGCACCCCTAACTAGACGTTAGAAACTTTTCGCCAGTGATAAATATGCCGGATCCAACCCTACGCCGACAAGGATAACTTGCGTCTTCTGAGGGGGCTTTAGCTCATGGTGAGCCATGACAATTGAGTTTGGTCGGGGGAAAGAAGTAAAAGATATTATATAGATTACAAAGATGATCGGCAACTTGAAAGATCGGGCCGATCCTCCGGACCACCTGAACAGATATCATGAGCCCCTTGAAGTAGCAGTTGTAGAGTCTGGCGAGTACATGTTCCCAGTACACGCTGCTGCACACACCAATCTCTTCTTCGTCTCGGCTCGCAGGATTCATGTGCGGCACGTGCTGCCACAGAAAACCATGGCGACGTCACCATCGTCATGTGTTCACAAGCATGTATATAAGGTGCGACACTGACTTCCCAGGATTTCTGTATACTTCATGTTGCGCTCTCAAGCTGTTCGCATTGTCACCAAGTCGGCCTTTATCGTGCCATCAACAACTCGTATCGTATGTTCCCTTGCAAACCTATCCCTCCGTGTTTATCATCCTCCTCAATCAGGCTCTCCGGTCGTATTCGACCCCCTCATCAGGCCAACAACCGCCTAAAGCAAAAGCCAATGACACCGGCTCAAACACTTTTTTATACGCTGCACTTGGCGTAGCCGCAGCAGCGGGAGCCTATTACTATCTTGCCAATCCCGAGGACATCGATGCTGTCAAAGAAAAAGCCCGCAAAGATCAACAGGAGATGGAACAGAAAGCTCGTGAAGCAGTACAAGCCGGCAAAGCACGCGCAGATGATGCTTATAGGCAAAGTCAAGCGAGATTTGACGCTACAAAGGTATTCAAGAATCATCTTTATGAGGAGTGTTTCACCATTATATTGACATCAAACTTTCCACAGACCACTGGACAGGAAAGAATTCATGATTTGGAGGAGAAAGCTCGACAGGCGGCCTCAGATGCACAAACAAAGTTTGATTCTTATAGACAGTCAGCGGGAAAGGTTGTATCTGATGCGCACGGGTCGACGGAGGATTTGTATAATGAGGCACGTTCGGCGGCAGAGGGCAAAATTGATCAGGGGCGGTCTACCATAGAGAAGACGGTCGATCAAGCCAAGTCTGGCTGGTTTAGCTGGCTGGGGTGGGGGAAGTCCACAGCTGAGGAGACGAAGAAAGATGTTTCAGGTAAGGTTGCAGAATCTGCAGAAGATGTGAAGAAGCAAGCGGAGAAGCATGTTTAAGAGGTTGAGTCACGCAGGGAGTTATTTGTAATTTTGTCATCCACGGAGATTTTCAAATATGGTTTAACGTACAAAAATCATGTGGTCAAGAACGGGCTCTTGGCATATCTCGCTAGTGGTATATTCCATGTCATGTCACATCCCAGTTTTCATAGTGCATGGAATCGATTGTCAAATTCTAGACAGTTCGTAGTTGGTTGGAAAAAGCAGAGAAAAAGCAGAGCCACAAGCATTCAACTTTCAAGGATTGGGATTCATGATCTCCATTTGTCGATGTAAACACCCACACACCCACATTATTGACGTTTCCAATGGCGGCCTCATCAAATGTGCTTCTTTCCCCTTTCTAGCATGGGAAATTCGCCTCTAAGCTTATGAGTCTCTCCATCTATCTATCCCAGTCGATCGTCTTATTCCAGCTGTGAGGCGGGGCTACCTACCAGATTTCACACGATCGCTTTTACAATGGGCGTGTACATGGATTCCCGTGGTCATGATGAAGACCCTCTGACAAAAGCCATGGCCCCACCTCCGGATGAGTCCGAAGCTGAGCGTCAAGTGCGTTTGGCAGCAGAGAGGGAAGCACAGAAACGATCGGACGCTATCGACGAAGAGCTCAATCGCCAAAGAATCATTGAAAAGAAGACCAAATGCATTAAGATTCTTTTACTCGGTGGGTGAACTAGTGTGACGTGCCTTCTTTTCCACAACTGAAGAGGAGCTCAGGCCAGAGCGAGTCAGGTCAGTTACTTTTCTTTCTTCAGCACGGTCTTGCTGACTGGTTTCTTCGCAAAACTCAGGAAAATCAACGACGCTTAAAAGTTAGTTTTTGTCGTGCTCCATCATGATAAATTTGTTCAGTTTCCGCCTTCTAGATTTTCAATTATTCCATTCGAACAAGGTATGAATCATCATATTACATCGGTCGCGTGGTATTGAGGTAATCAGGCGTTCCGTACGGAACGTGCTTCCTGGCGAGCTGTTATTCAGCTCAACGTGGTCCGATCTGTGAGGTTAATACTCCACGCTATGACGGAGGCTCAAGCAGTGGTGTCTCCTTCTGAATTAGTTTACGAAGCCGAACCAGAGGCCAAATACCCCATACTTTCGCCAGAGCACCTTAGGCTCAAGATGCGTTTATTACCTCTGCAACAAGTTGAGGAGACACTTCTGCGCAAGATGACTCCTACAGGTTCTGCAGAATATGAAGCTACCCATCTTTCGCTAATCACTAATCTTCCATACTCTGGTCATAATACTCCTGGTGAACTCGCTCTGAACTCACTTACGCCGTGGAAGAACGCGTTCAACAGACTTGTATCAGGTCCAAGAACAAGTATTGACAGCCAGGATATTGACTTTGATGATCCAAATGATCCTGGTGTCATTCTCAATGCCTGCAAAGACGATATAAATGCATTGTGGACCGATCCGAGAATCAAAGAACTGTTGTTGGCGCAGAGGATCCAGCTAGAGGATGTGGGCGGGTTGTAAGCCCCTCAATATTCACCTTATGAGGATCTTTCTTACTTCCTTTCACAGCTTTCTGGATCAACTAGATCGAGTTACATCCCAAAAATATGTACCTACAGATGGTGAGCGTTGCTCTATATTGTCGGAGGCCCTTGAGCCCAGTTATTGGAACAGACGACATTCTCCGTGCCCGCCTAAAGACTCTTGGAGTTTCTGAGCACCGTTTTACTTTGAAAGCCGGTAATCTTGTCGTCAATGGAGCCTCCTGGACAGTGTATCTGATTTTTCTGCAGGGAATATGATGAGCCATGATTGGAGAGTGTTTGACGTGGGCGGGGCACGATCTTTGGTGTGTTAACATCTCGATCTTGATATTGATATCATTCTTACATAGAACATAGCGAGGTATGCACATTTTTATTCATGATTGAATGATTGTCAGACCAAGGTGATGTGCCAAGCTGCATGGGTTCCGTATTTTGATAATATGGATGGTATAATTTTCCTTGCCCCGATCTCTGGTTTCGACCAAGTAAGGAGAACGATGTAAACCGTTAGTATGATACGTTCATCACATGTTTTTAGGTCTTGGATGAAGATCCAAACGTCAACCGACTGGTTAGTAATCGATATGTACGTTGTGACGTTCGCTGACTCCAAGGTGACATAGGAAGACTCCATCTTGTTATGGAAATCTGTCGTATCCAACAAACTTTTGGAAGACACTGAGATTGTGCTCTTCTTGAATAAAATTGATATCTTTAAAGGTAAGATTCATGTCATACGCGGTGCTTTGCGTATTGATGCCTCACTCTTACAGCGAAACTTGCGGCTGGCGTATGCTTCGGACATTTCGTCGTCTCATATGGGGACAGACCAAATAATTTCGAGTCTACTTCAAAGTGTAAGTGACAAGACCGTTTTACTAATGAAATTACTCAATCGTCATGACTTGCTATTGAACAGATCTCATACGAAAGTTTGGTTAGTCAAGCAAGATCGAAGAAATTACTGTATCGTTGACCTCCGATATGAAGCTGGTATACTAAAGCAATCCTCACCTAAATCTCGCACATTTTATTGTCATCTTACCACCGTGACTGTGAGTCTCATCTGCCCATTATTATCGACAGGAAAGGCCTTATTATATTACTCTAGGACTCTCAATCTACGCAGCGGATACTCGTTAATGGTTTGTCTTTACTTGTTCAGCAATTGAGTTGGTCCCGAAAACTTTATCTCTGCAGTGAAAGATATGGTTCTCCGACAAAACTTGACTAATGGCAACCTTCTATGAAATCTATCATACTCCTCATCTTTTTCATCTACTTTATTTACTGACTCTGTCGTATACGTCAATTCTGCGACATAGTATGCAGTCCCATTAACCCCCATTATGATTTCTGACGGAGACATAACTCGGGATATAGCAGTGAGATTCGTGTTTAGCTCATACTAGAATAGCTACGTGACTTGATTGATACTTACTGAGTACTGAGACTACTGAAAGGGCACGTGTTTCAATAATTCTTCTCCTTTTAAATGTCAAGCGATGTTTTGGCCAACTTTGTATGCCTAGACGAGCTCACACAAGTCATTTATCAGGGAATCTATCGATTTGTAGTCCTTTCTACCGTTTTAGATCAGTGGACAATTTACCTTGGACTATCTGGCCCAGAAGGAAGATGGTGGCGCGGTAGTTGGACAGAGTCGGATATCCTCGAAATCATCGTTCGTACAAGCTCCTTTCGAATGCATGAGGCAAGCTAAGTTGTACTTTAGGGTTCTAAGTCATCGGATAAATTGTTGGAAGCCTTCGCTAAGAAACTTGCAGAGGCATTCATTCAAGGAGAACTCTATGTAGGAGACTGGAGTACTGAGAAGGACGCGAAAATCAAAGTAACTGAGCTTTTCCGCTTTCTTATTATTGCTTTGACTGCTGGATTCAGTTGACGCTTGGGCCATCCTCCAAGAACCCTTTGCATATATCTTTAGTTGAACTGACCTCTGTAGAGGCTGCTTCACATGCGACAAATGTTTTGCTCGATGTAAGTGCCTCAGAATAGGGAATGGATGAACGACCTGACCGTTTTGTGACATTCAAAGATTGCGCTTCAAGCTCAGTCAAGAAAGTGCCGTCTTCATCCAGACCAGTTCGCGCCGACTTACGCGTCACCTAAACCTCCAATAGACAAACGTACGTTGTGATTGATTTCTCATGTGTTCTGACAAAACACATTGTCATCTTATTCGGACCAGCTACGCCAGCTACAACCAACCTAACGAGTGCCAGCAGCAGTCGACCGGTCATATCCCAGCGCGCTTCGCCCGTCGACGTGAAACGACATGTAGCTCCTGATATTGGCATGCAAACTGAGGCCAGAACCTCAAATGCAGAGCTCGGAAAACAAAAACAGCGAGCATTCTCCACGGATCCAAAAATTAGTGGGTTAATTTCATACTGACAGCTCGTTTGAATGATTCGCTGAGAGTGCACGACAGAATCGGGGATCCAAAAACAATTGAAGGGGGCGTCGCTTGCCAACCCGAATAAGAAAGCGAGAAAGTATCAAGCAATTGAATTTGAAAGCGATGAGGAATAGATTGGAGTCATAGTACTCGTTTGCTTTCGCACATCATCTTCGTGATAGAAGTACTTCCTTCAACTTGAAATTGATTGATCGTACCTGTATAAAACTTGGTTTGACGATTAGCCCCGCTTCCCTCATATCTCTGTTGAATCAGTAGTAAGGAAGGACTATGGGCATGAAGGTCAACCTTGAGGTTGATCACATTTGAAAAAGGATCTTGACATGTTAATAAACCTATTTAAGTATAGTGTCACTTAACCAGGGTGGCGGAAAAGGCCGACTCGGTGTGTTATTTACACCGACCACGTCCATTTCACACACGTTCCCTTTCTCATTCCTAGTACTATGTCTTCTCCCGGAATACAACCTCAAGTCCCTGCTGGGCAGGCGAGCGCCCCGGCTGGCGTTGAAGGGATGTTCCAACAGATTTTACGGGCCGTTCAAAAGTCGGTGGGTATCAAGCCACGTCATTGATGCAATCGGTTCAACTCAGTCCACGCTTTAGCACGTTGAGATCGCTGACCTCCGGCAAGAATGTGCAGAGCTTCGACTCGCCAACGCCAGTCTTGAGCGCCAAATACGGGAAGGACTTCAGGTGAATTGTAGAAACAGACCACTATTATATATACTGATCTTGTTGAACTAGCACAATCTCCATTTCTCTCGAAACGCAAGTCCCGGGTTTGTGACACCGACACCTCCTAGCCCACAATTGCGTGCAGCCAAACTATCACCTTTCCTGTCCCACAGCATGCCTTTGCTCTCTGCTGGCCCTATTGAGCCGTCTTTTCGTCCTTCTCCGCTCGGTGATAATGCTCTCACTGCCTTCCCTTTTGGTTCTCGTGACATACCGGGCTTTTACGTAGTCATTCCTGCTGGTGGCGCAGGAACTCGTCTATGGCCACTCTCTCGCGAGGGTCATCCTAAGTTTCTACTCGATCTTACACTTAAAGGTCGCTCCCTCATCCAGGCAACATGGGATCGGCTTATCCCTCTTTCATCTGCGGCAAGAACCACGGTGGTTGCTGGTCCAGGACACGTCAGAGCTATTCACGAGCAATTACCCGACCTACTCGTTCATAATCTCCTATGTGAACCCGGCCCAAAAGATTCTATGGCTGCTATCGGCCTTGCGGCAGCAGTCCTTGCAAAGAGAGATCCGGATGCCATTATCGGTTCATTTGCTGCTGATCATATGATTTCCGGAGATGATGCCTTCCTCTCCGCGGTCGCTGAGGCGGTCGAGGTTGCGAAAAAGGACTATCTTGTCACCATAGGGATTGCACCTTCTCATCCCTCTACTGGGTTTGGTTATATTCGTCTTGGGGAGAAACTTGGATTCAAGGAAGCTCCAAACGCCCGATTGATTTCTAGCTTCAAGGAGAAGCCAGACGCTCGGACGGCTGCGTCGTATATTGCAACTGGTAAATATCGTTGGAACGCAGGAATGTTTGTCACGAAGGCAACTCTCCTTTTGGACCTTTTGGAAGAATACAAGCCTGACCTGCACGACGGCCTCGTGAAAATTGCCGCTGTCTGGGATGATGAAGCGGCGCGACAGGCGGTTTTGAATGAAATTTGGGACTCTCTAGAGAAGATTCCTATTGACAATGCCGTTGCCGAGCCGGCAGCAGCACAAGGTCGGGTTGCCGTTGTACCCGCAACCTTTGGTAAGTCGCAGCCGACCATAAGAGTCCACTTTTATTCATAGTATGCAAACACAGGTTGGGATGATGTTGGAGACTTCTCATCTCTCGCAGATCTATTACCTGCAGAAGCTAATCAGCCTCGTATCCTTGGCGATAGCAATCTTGGTTGGTTGAGTGTCTCTGATGCCTTTCTACATTCCTAACATGTCAAATTTTATAGTTGTTACTGAACAAGTTGCCGGAGGTATTGTTGTACCAGGATCTGGCCGTCTCATCACATGCCTGGGTGTCGATGATCTAGTCATTGTTGATATGCCAGACACGCTACTTGTTACGACTCGAGCCCGTTCCCAGGAAGTAAAACGTCTCGTCAAGAAAACTCGTGAATCAGGCTGGAAGCAACTTCTCTGAGCGTGTTTATGACTCTTATTATACATACCCATACTCTATAGCATTACAAATACGGACATTAATCCTGAAAAAAAATCGCCAACATACACACAATGATACGTACTGAGCTTTTGGTGCTCATTCGCCCAGTGGTAGTTAGACCATCAATTTCGTGATTTCTAACAGGATCTATCTGTAAGGTATGAGGGGCCCCATTGGACAATATTACGATTCTTGACTATGAGTTTGATTTCAAGTTTGATTTCAAAATTTTGATTTGAGTTTTGTATGATTGCTATTTTGCTATTGCTTTTGGGGTTTTTGATATGTTTTGCAGGATCTTTGATTCCATGTCAGCTTGTACTTCACTTTTGTTGCATTCTCTGCCAGACGACTTTCAGTGACGCAAAATGCGCGCATGACACCGGCTCACCGGTAGCCGAGCCGATTTCTTCTTCAAGAGTATAGATACGCTCCAGAGAACATAACGAGAGAGTGAACCCAAGTCTGCGGCGTATTTTATCAAAGTTCTGATATCCCCACGTGTTTAGAGGGATGGTGAGCCTAGACTAGTTGCTGTTAGTTGTCGTAATCGTCAGGATAGAATCGGGGTCCGTACAGTACTTACAGCAGGTTGCATAACGATCGAGTTACCCTTTCAAGTAAGTAAACAAGGGTAACTCGAAGGGGCCTATCGTTATGCAACTTGCTGTATATAGTATGGATCGCCTGTCATCTGATATCATCAAGGTCTGATTTACGAGACTATCCTTATCCTTGTTATGCGACCTTAGCTCCTTACTAGTTAGCCCTAGGTAGTAATCAATAAAAGGTAGATATTCATGACGAGATTTACTACGCCCCGGCGGGCCGCTATGTATGCTCTCCGGGGATAACTTTACTCGAGTCCGGAGCAACCCTGAGTCCAGCCAAGCTATTGATCAGCCATTGACATGTCGATCCGTCCACTCATCATCAGAGGCTCCTACCCTGAATATGGTAGTATCATGCATGGTGAACAACTCGAAGAGGCTCCTCAGCTAGACGTTCCACCGTCCCATGATCATGATGAGCTTCATCGTGGCCTGTCTGCTCGACAAGTTCAGATGATAGCCATTGCGGGTACAATTGGCACTGGTTTGTTTCTTGGTACTGGTAGCTCTCTCGCAAGGGGTGGTCCAGCCAGCATTCTCATCTGTTATTGTCTCGTGGGCTTCATCGTGTATGTGACTCTCATGCTATTAGGGGAGATGGCTACCCAATACCCTGTGGCCGGGTCTTTCAACGCTTACGCAACACGATTTTTTTCTCCATCTTACGGATTCGCCCTGTCATGGAATTACTGGTTCAACGATGCTGTTTCTGTCGCTTCCGACCTAACGGCTGCGCAGATTCTCCTCGAATACTGGACATCTTGGCATCCTTGGGTCATCAGCCTCGTTTTCTGGACATTTTTACTTGTCGTCAACGCCACTCATGTTAGAGCATACGGAGAACTAGGTTCGTCGGACCTTACTAGCTCGTCTTCTCCTTAACAATTGTAATTCCCGTCAGAGTACTGGCTTTCATCCTTGAAAGTCGTCACTATCATTCTATTTGTAATACTGGGTATTCTTGTCAATGCGGGCTTGAACTCTCAACACACATACATCGGCGGAAGTAATTGGAGAATACCCGGTGCGCCTTTTGTAGGTGGTTTCGGAGGGTTTGCTAGTGTCTTTGTGACTGCCAGTTTTGCTTGTAGGTTCCATTGTCCGCTTGGCATCACTTCAATGACTATTTGTCCAGTTGGTGGAACGGAAAGCCTAGGTATCACTGCGGGTGAGACTCGGAATCCTTCACGTAATATGCCAAGAGTTGTCAAGTTTGTGTTCTGGCGGTGAGTGGTATAACACTAGTGGTGCACAGGTGTCGAACTTGCTAATTTTTCTAAGTATCATAATCTTTTATGTGTTAACCATTCTTCTCATCGGACTAAACAGTCAGTACACGCAAGTCTTCTCAAGTCTGCAGAAGGAGCTCATCCAGGATTTCTCGAAGTTCCATGGAACTACCCTAATTTGTCAAACAAGTCGATTGCCACTTCTCCTTTCACAATCATCTTCCGAGAGGCGGGGTCAAGTATAGTCTATTTTTTCGCTTTTTTCTTAAGCAGTAGTAACCCGTATACATCCAGCTGTTGCTGCATCGTTCATGAACACAGTTATTATGACATCTGTCTTGTCTGCCGGCAATCACGCCTTGTTTTCTGGAACTCGCGTTTTGTATGGTATGTTCTCATCTCAGTCGCATGAATTCTCCATCTAACTCGTGTCTGTTGTAGGACTTGCGGTCACGCGACAAGCTCCGAAGATCTTTTCTCGCACGACTCGAAGAGGAATACCCCTTTATGCTCTCTTGCTGACAAGTAGCATAAGCATCCTTTGCTTTGGCAGTAGTTTCATTGGAAGCGGACAGTTGTGGGCTTGGCTTCAGAATATCGTTGGTGTCTCAAATCAGGTATGTTGTATGGATAACTGGCGTTTTTGGCTGAGGACATTCCAGATTGCTTGGTTCTCTATCGGCCTGGCAAGCTGGAGATTCAGAACAGCATGGGTCAAGCAAGGTCGTTCATTGGATGAACTCAAGTTTCGTGCCTCATGGACATGGCCGTGGGGTCCCGCGTTCGTCGTGAGTCACCGTCTGCCTCGAAAATTTTCTACAATGTTGTCTGACTTGGTGGCACAGGTCCTCTCTGTCGCTTTCATGATCATTGGCGTGTATCCTTCCTCATTCTTATTGGTCAGTCAAGTACTCACATCAATTATAATAGTCCAAGGATGGCCGTCTGTGATACCGAAATTTCAGGCTGTCGACTTTGTGTCGTACTATATCGAAATCCCTGTCATGATAGTCATGTATATTGTTTGGACGATTTTTACGGGAAAGTTTCGTTCGAAATTTTCAGAGGGTCCCTCCGATCGTAGTCAGGCTGCCCACTTCACTGGGCGACGTGTCTGGTATAATGACTTTGTTGATGCGAACACTGTTGATCTCTTTCAGGACGAGTACGTCGAGGTGGAAATCGACAGAACGGAAGACGAGCAGAGGGTGTCTCGAATCAACGGGAAAGTGGGATATTTGTGGAGGTTCTACTACTTAGTCTCTTAATTGACCCATCGTCACGTTCCACACAGAGCTGGCACGTGACACTCCGTCACGTCCAGACGTCAACGGAGTCATTTTCGGTAAAGTGACACGGTGACCTGTCGTCCTCAGAAACACATTTTTATAGAAAACGTCTGTCATTCGCTCTTTCGAAATTCTGTCTCTTCTATCTCGGGGCACTCGCCCATATTCGCGTTTATTCTCAAATCTCGCGCCTCTGGCATACCCTAAACAGCTCCACAGTAATAAGAATTCAATCATGGCGTCTGAATACTCAGAGGAGGACTCGAAGCTCATCGCAGGCCTCCACAAGTTATCTAAGAAATCTCCGAAGCTTGTCAAGTCGTCGACATACAAGGCACCTGCGGATCCTGATGTTGTCGTTCGCAGTTGGAAGATGAATGAATTCAAGTACTATGACATTCCGTCGCCATTTCCGACGCTCGCGCGTGGGCTCTTCACCGTGGAACTTCCGAAAGAGGATGTGAAAGAGGCTACGAATGATGGCAATGAATTAGCTAAGGAGAAAAATGTGGGTGATCGAAACTTCCGCATTGTGGCGCGAGGCTATGACAAGTTCTTCAACATTGGTGAGGTTCCATGGACTACGGCGCGTCGATCTCCGCAGTGAGCTCTCGTCATATGCTCATTTCTTTTATAGTGGTCTTTTTTAGAATCCCACACCGCGTCACCATACACACTTTCTCTCAAGTCCAACGGGTGCATCATTTTCATCGCAGCTCTTACTCCAAGCAGACTACTTATAACCTCAAAACACTCCCTTGGTCCTGTGTCTGGAGTAAAACTGAGCCATGCAGAGGCAGGAGAAGCTTGGCTTCGCAAATACCTTGCCCAAAAGGGACGTACAGAAGAGGATTTGGCGAAGCGTCTTTGGGACAACAACTGGACTGCAGTGGCGGAAGTGCGTGCCTTTCGTTCGGTCTAGCTCCCTTATCTGATTTCTGTGTCTAGCTTTGCGACGACTCGTTTGAGGAGCATGTCCTTGCGTATCCACCTGAGAAAACTGGCCTTCACCTCCACGGACTGAATGTTTCTACCAAAGCCTTTGTGACCCTTCCCCAGTCTGAAGTTGACGCGTTCGCAGAGGAGTGGGGATTTATCAAATCAGCCTCAATTGAGATCAAGACCATCGCAGGTGTGCGAGCTTTCACACAAGAAATCTCCGAGCTCGGCGAATGGAATGGTGAAGCAGTTGAAGGTTTTGTAGTCCGTACACACGTCACCGAGCCACCCACAGGAAAGAACAAATCTGCCTCGCCATACGCTCCTGGTTCTTCCTTCTTCTTCAAAGTCAAGTTCGATGAACCGTACATGATGTACCGTGACTGGCGTGAAGTCACAAAGAAGCTCCTGGGTGTGCAGGGGAAGCTCGACGCCTCGTCCGTGTCCAAAGCTAAGATGCAGCGCCCGGAGACGAGAGTATATGTTCGCTGGGTGATTGAGGAAATCAAGAGGGATCGGGCACAATTTGCCGAGTATACTAAGGGGAAGGGGATCATTGCGACCAGGGAGAGATTCCTTGAGTATTTGAAGACGCCCGAGGGAAAGGCAGAAATAGACAAAACGAAGAAGGGTGGAAAGGAGAGCGTGAGTGTTGGGGATAAGAATGTGATGTTCCACAAAACTATCATTGCTCCCATCGCGATTCCTGGGTGTGGTATGTACTCTTCTCTTTAAGAAGTGGAGTCTTCTGATGTCAGACTAGGAAAAACTGCTGTGTCTGTCGCCCTGGCTCATATCTTTGGCTTTGGGCACACTCAGAGTGATGATGTAATCGCTAAGAAGCCCGCACCCCAATTCCTCAAGAACGTCAAGGAGCTCTTGCAGACAAAAGACGTTGTCATCGCAGACAAGTAAGCCGTTCAGCTTTGAATACGCCTTCCTGGTGACCGACCCCTTTATCAGAAACAATCATTTAGCACAACACCGCAAAGCCCTACGAGACCTTGCGAAATCCTTAAGCGTTCCTACACGGCTTCTTGTACTAAATTGGGGCGTTGGAAATCTCCCGCAGGCTACTGTTCATCGTGTCTGCGGAGACCGCATTACACAGCGCGGCACTAACCACCAGACACTTCGGCCTGACGAAGACAAAGGACACGAAGAGGTAATCTGGATGTTCCTCAATACGCGCGAGGAATTTTCAGATAGCGAGGCGGATGCAGTGATCGAGATGGAGGTCAAAGAAGATATGAAGGCTGCCGTCCGACGTGCTGTCGACGGTTGCGTGAAAGTGCTGGGACTAGAGCCACCGGAGGAGTCGAAAATTCAAGAAGCAATCCAGGCGATTGAGGAGTATGAACCTTCTGTCAAGAAGTCAGACGAGAAAAAGAAGGCACGGGAGCAGACAAGATATTATGGACTGCTGGTGGAAGTGGATTTCAAGAAGATGTTGAGTAAGAAGCTAGCATCTATGGTGAATGCGAGCGGTGCAGAAGGGGATGCGGTAGACTTTTGGAATGTGGTGGAGGGTGCAGGACGCGTAACGCAGCGCCCGCATGTTACGTTCGTTCATCGGAATTCCTTGCCAGCAGAGAAGGCGCTATGGAGAGACTGCGAAGTACTTCATGCGATGAAGCAGCCTCCATTGTTTAGGATTCGGCTTGGACATCTGGTGTGGAATTCGCGTGTGATGGCTCTTACTGTGGATAAGTTGGAAGTTGTTGGAGAAGAGGGAGATGAGAAAGCTGTTGAAAAGGGGAAGGAATTCATTGTCAATCTTTCGGAGGAGTTGACAAAGAGGCTGCATATTACTGTTGGGACGAAGAATGCGGAGGCGAAAGCGGTGGAGGCAAAGGCACTTGTAGAGGCATTTCGCAAGGGCTCAGCCTCTGATGTGCCCGGTCCTATTCAATCCATTCCCTTTGATGTGTCTGCGTCTGGAAGGATTAAAGGCCTGTATAATTGATAATATATCTTTACCAATATGATACATATCATCAAAGTATTTATAGATCGGCGATCAATCAATGACGTGACCAGATGAAAGCGGGCCGGATACGGAGATAATGACTGTACTTTGACATTTTGTCTAATTTTGGGGCAGGTGGTCCCATTTTAGGCAGGTACTCGTTACAAGAGTTGACGTATCCAAGCCTCAACAAGAGGTGTCGGATCGGGTAAATCTGGACATGGTTGCTATAGGAAATTGTTATGACATGTTTTGACATTCTGGCAAGTTCGGCAAGACAACGGCAAGGCAACGGCATTTGAGCTTAATAATGCAGGATGCAACGTGCTAATCCTGCATTTATAATATACTCTCCACTGCTTGCATCCATACATTCTTCACTCTGAACATACATTCTACACTCTGAGAGGACAAAACTACTGGTTATCTGGGTATCTGACTGCTTTAACCCACTGAACTATGCAATTATTATTCTATGAATTTAGGATCAGTTCAGCATCAAAGGTATCAAAACAGAAGCCCTGTACAAATATCCCTATTGCATGCAAATTCTGCTCAGAAGTGCATTGGAAATATAATATACAACATCATCTCCAGAAGAGACACTCATCTTGGAAATCAGCTTATGCTCCTGCTGAGGTTGAGAGTTTTTCTAACAAGATCTGTATCATCCATGAGGAGGAGACAAGGAAGGCTTGGGATCCCTGATGAACTTGTTGGATATTCTATATTCAGAGCAAATGCACCTGATATGCATCGTTCACGAAATCTTCCCCAAATTCATGATTCTCATGGTGACTTTCCTCATTGACCTCGATATCTGGAAAGGCAGCCTACACATCCTAAGCTCACAAATATATCCTTGCCTGGTCCTCAGGGGTCTACATCTTCAACAAAAATCCAGGAAAATGATATATTTTACTAATTATCATGAATCTTTTATATATCATGTCAGATAATAGCTATAAACCATTCATATATCTCAAAACTCATGAGAAATGATGTATTGTGCTAAATACTGTGAATTATTTGAAGTGTTTGTCTGATATTACTGTATTTATTGAAACTCATCGTATTTGAGTCGGACTTTGAATTTAGATGAGTAAAAACGTTGTGCCGCCATCAGCCGATGTCAACCAGAAAGTTCCGTTGCCTAATGCAGAACAAGATTCAATGTCCACATTCGCCCGACACCTCTTGAGCTCAACGTTTTTAACGCTCTTCCATGGATCCGGACACTGGTTTTGATGCTATGGATCTTGGAAGTGTGCCCTCAGCAGCAGTAGACTCTAGACTTCAAGAAGCTCTGAAAGTTTATAAAGACGTTTGGAGCAAATTTTACATCTGGGAGGAAGCCTGGTGTGCGGGCATGATCAAAGAATGCGCAAAGCCTGCTGGTCATTCATCGATTTGGACTCGGGATCATCCTGATGATGTTCTTCTGGAATTCCATCTCAACCCTCCCCAAGATGCCGCATCTTCTGAGAATTTCACTGTCGAGCACTTTAATGCTTTCGAGGAATCAGAGCGATACAGTACTATGTATTGCTACAACACTAACAAAGAAGCTAAGAAGCCGTATAGTTATCCACGTTACGAGTTCTGCACGCCGGCGTCGCGTAATGAGGTCAAAGTTGACCCACATGGCGGTGCGCTGCCATTTATCCCTTATGCAGATGATGCGACATTCAAGATTGATGAATATCTCTTATACATCGATCATTTTGCATGGCAATCAGACTTTCCAGATCCAGATTGTAAGAGGTTTTGTCTATTTCGACTGTGTATGTCGCTCATCACGTCTCTGACACGAAGGGGAGTTAATTGAGTTGGAAGTGATGACGCGTCTTGTCATTGACCGCAACTGGAGGCTTCCTCTCCGGGAGGTAGATCAGTTACAAATATTGAGAAAGTCACGTATTACTCTAAACTCTGGGCTTCTCTGGGATATCTCTCAACGGTACAGTAACTCCTTATCTCGGAGAGTCTCACTATGATGATTGTTACTCAGTGATGTATTGAATTGGACCCTTCCCAGCGCCCCCAAGCTCTCCGAGGATTTTGTGCAACATGGATCGGATATAGTCCGGCATATAGATAACAACTTTCCACATTTCTGTCCCAAGTTGTATTGCCTTCGCTTTTTCTGCGGAGCCCATGGTACCCTTTTCCATGATTGGAATGGCATCAACCACCCTGAGCCCGAAAAGACAAGCGAAGATCTCAGGAATGAAGGTTCAGGTAATCGACACTGTGGAGCCAATTGTTTTCGATTGATTTACAGTGAAGATGCTCCATTGGTAGATGTAAACGCTATTTGACCCTTCTCGGAGCTCTCCGCGTTCTGAATCAATGACAGGAAATGGTGGTATGGGAGAATGAAGAGGACATTATTTTGGTTGAAAGTATACTGAAGATCCTTCCCGACACTAGTCCTTGTGATCTCGCCACGATATGTCGCAAAAGATGCAGCGAGGAAGGTCTTTGATGTGTACAAGATGATTCGTGCTTTGACTCTGATTTCAATAGATTTATGCTTTTCGCTGTCATAAATTTGAGGATGACAAAATCTTTGTAACGCGTTCAATGCGGCCTCCTACTAGGCAGCGACATGTATTTGGTGAGCCGCCTCCAAGAACAGGCCGAACTTTCTGATTGGTTGCCAGTCGATGAGGAACTAGAGAACGAACAATATGAAATGTATATGTTAAGCTTTTCCTAGTGTTTGAACTGTCTAAGAGTTTTCCTAGACCACCTCCATGCTATCACAAAGGACCATGCACCGAAAGCTCGTGCACCTGTCTGAAATCAAACGTCCACTGCCAAAGAAGCTGCCGATGCGACGAAAGCTGTGATACTTCCTGCAGATAATCTCGCGGAAACGGTAAATTGATGAATTTGTACAGGCTCAGTTCGTTGGAAAGGTTGTAGTTGTGGTCGCAGCAGGAAAAGGGCGAGGAAATCATTAGATTCCCCGTGCTTATCTGCGGATCAATGCGAATGCAGACGTTCCGGGAGGGAATGTGATCCAGACGTCTGCATTGGATGTAATGCTCGGTGAGAATATTATCCTCTTCAATTCATATCATACGATACTGATTCTACCACAACCTTCGCAGAGGTATGAACAAATGCAATAATGTCAAGTTTCAGCGTGGAAATTTTCCCGTATGTACTGAAAATATATGCTCAATTCGTCGTGTCTGTCACGGAGCTTTTTCTAGTCTCTGGCTGTGACGTTTGGGTCCCATGGATTAGGTGCATGGACGATCGAGACACTTCCAGTAGACACAATCATCGGAGGCAAGTTCGACTACTTTTACGTGTAACTTCGTTCCAGCCTCCAATGCTTATCGCATACTCCTCAACAGAGTACGTCGGGGAAATTTCGAGTTCAACCAAAGATCTTCCTTCACCCATCCAGTCAGTCATAGATCTCTATCATTATGTAAATGCTGGCTTCGTCACTGACCTGTCATAACCACATCCACATCTGCACAAATTAGCACTTTGATTCATAAACATACGGGCTTCAATTACAAGTATGATGTCCAACACGACATTATCCTGGACGCGGCCAAGTTGGGAAATGACACCCGGTATCTCAATGATTCCAAAGATGAGCCAGAAAAGAATAATTGTCAACCTCAAGGTCGGCTTACATCTCACGAGGAAACTTCACTAGCTGACACGTTGCTACTTAGTATTCCTGATTGACGGAGATTTTCGTCTTGCCCTGGTGACCAGTGAGTCAGGACATGCTCATGTCCACTTTTGTTGACATCATGATGTCCTTTCTGTAGCACAAAAAATTCAAAGGAGGCAAGAACTCCTCTTAGGATATGGAGATACTTACTGGACACCCAAGGAAGGAACCCCTGCGGAGTCTCACAGCTCTCTACCCGATGAATAAATATATTCCACCCAACTGTGGGTTACAGTCTTTTAATAGAGAGTGTGTAGGCAATTTTGATCAATATTGCAACAAAGTTCAGTGTCTCCAATTGCAGAAGCTTGGAGTAGTCTCCAATAGTGAACAGACGATATAAGGTCTGCATCACGGTCAATGGGCGTTTTGGCTGACAGGTTCATTTGGGCATCTCGGCGTTAGACTCAGGTGTGCATCTTTTGTAATCCAACAAGACATCAATATGAGGCCCATTTCTCCCACGTGGAACAAGTCGGTCTATGATTCCACAGTTATGAATGCAGTATTCGAGCAAGCGCCATAACCCTCTATGAGGGGCATCTCACCAACATCCCACCGCAACAAAGCAGGGTTGCCCAAGTTCAGTCCAGAACTGCAGTTCAGGACTGGAATCGTTGAACTGAACTCTCGGTAGACATCACAGATATAGTTCAGTTCTTGGTCCAAGAAATATGGAGATTTCGGATTGACAGAGAACCGGTTCGAACTGTGAACTGGTCGTCACTGGTAACCACAGAATATTGTGAGTTACAACAAGTATCTAGAACACTGAGCATATGTGCTGGATTCTGAATAATAATACTGTAGTTTGGCAATCCTTTGCAGTTGGACATGACAAGAAATCAACATCTGATCCATTGCAATCTAATCAAGGGTACATGAACATCACTGTGGTGTCACTACAACTCATATTTTCTTTCAGATGTGGTGACAGCTGGGAAAGAGGAGATGATGGTGAAACTGGATGATTTATTGACAGATGAAGACTGGTTGAGAACGTTAGTTTTATATTTTACAGTTATTATTGGAAAAATCGTGCACTTGCTAGTTCAACGGTTCGCACTGGTTCTTGGACTGAACTGAAAACTTTCACCGTGATTGTATGTTCTCGGAAGGGCGTAAGATATACAAGAGCTTTGAGAACAGTATCCATCATTTTTGGGATTTTGAAAAGCCAAAAACATAAAGCTACTTGGCTCATGTGTTCTTTATGTATGTGATACAGATGAATTGAAGTGCATTCTCGGGTAGAATGGTTGAACATGTTTAGTCGAATATATAAACCTTATGCTAGGTTTTATCCTTTGTTAGCTTTGTTCTTTGACACGATCTTCGAACACAGTTACCAGACAGCTGTAAGTTACATGAACGACCGTCGGAATAGTGATCCAATCTCCCTTTCAACTTCGTTCAATGCATCATCTCGCAGAGCGTCAGGTTCTTCACAAGAGTCGGGAAAACTAAGCCGTAGTGGGCGTCATCCTACCTACGAAGATTGTGACAAGAAACAGCAGCCTTTGGTGGCTAACAGACGGCTCAAGGGGCAAGAACCTCTTGCCTATAATGCTGAAGAGCATATTTTTGCATTAGCACACCAACTCAAGCTTGTCAACGATGCCCGTGTAGCTGCAATCCAAGAGGCTAGTAAGGCGACTGAAGAGCTCAGGTATGTCCTTCTTTTTACTTTGGGAAACAGGTGTTTTATATATGACAGGTTGTATAAGATCCAGTTGCATAAAGCCCATCAAGAAATTAAGCGTGCTCAAGAAATTATCGACAAAGTCGATAAAAAGAGATATGATGCAGAGAAGGATGCTGCAGAAGCAAGAGCACTGGCTCGCAGATATCAACAAGATATTTTATTCATGAAGGCTATGCAGGAAGGCAGGAAGGTGGGCATGCAGGAAGGAATAGAACATGGTAGAGCATTGGCTCTTTTGGAAATCGACAAATACGAAGATATCGACGATGAAGGCTCCGCGAGAAGTTACCTGGACTACGTTGATGCCGAATTCCGGCCTGACCCCCTTGACCTTGCGTCCAACGAAGAAATTTTGATCCTTCCACCTCAACGTTCAAGTATAGAGCTTGCAGCGCAACCACCTGCCCAGCCGATACCAGTGCCTCCTCCGGAATCCGTCCAGCATATCCCCCTAACTCGTCCTCAGTCCTTTCGAAGCCCTTCTCCATCTTTAATACACCAGACAGTAAACATACCACCAGATGGCTACATACCAACTATAGACTCAGACAATGTCATTCGTATACCTCCTCCACACGAACTTGCGAGGCCGCCGCCAACGCCAGAGAGGCCTGCTTCCACACAGCTTCCAGAAGTTTCGCAGGAAGAGTCCCGGCCCAGTTCCAGATCGCACAGGCATCGTCAAAGTAATCCTTCCTTCGTTTCGGCTTCAACCTTTCCCAACGCTGTTGGTCCCTCTGGGAGAACTACGATACTCGGTGCAATACCAGAAGCTCAAAGCCCTCACGCTAGTTCTGTCT
>QGOB01001840.1:0-14963 GCA_003313055.1 Termitomyces sp. MG145
CCCCTCATCAGTGACCTTGTCAACCGTCTCCACAGTGCCAAGATCTACACCAAAATAGACCTCCAGTTGGGTTACAACAATGTGCGCATAGCCCCAGGACACGAGTGGAAGACCGCCTTCCGCACCCGCTACAGACTCTTTGAGTACCTCGTCATGCCCTTTGGAATGACCAACTCCCCCGCCACCTTTCAATACTTCATGAACAACATCTTCCACGACATGAGCGATGTCTTTGTGACCGTGTACCTCGATGATATCCTCATCTATTCCAATTCCCTCGACGACCACTGGGAGCACATGCGCCAGGTCCTGGAACGCCTCCGGAGATACCACCTCCATGCCAAACCGGAGAAGTGCGCCTTCCATGTCACGGAGGTAGAATATCTGGGTGTGATAGTCTCCCCAGACAGCGTGCGCATGGACCCGGACAAGATCCAGGCCATCCTGGACTGGCTGCCTCCCCGGAACGTCAAAGAGGTGCAATCCTTCCTGGGCTTCACCAACTTCTACTGCTGGTTCATTGATAATTACTCCGGCATCACAAAACCTCTCAACCGGCTCACCCGGAAGGACACCCCATGGAATTGGGATAGTAAGTGCCAGAGTGTGTTCAAACTCCTCAAATCCATCTTCACCTCTGCCCCAATCCTCCGGCATTACGACCCCTCCCTCCCCATTGTCCTAGAGTGCGATGCCTCCGACTACGCCATCGCCAGCATCCTCTTGCAGATGGACCCCGGTAGTAGCGAGCTCCACCCTGTTGCCTTCTACACATGCTCAATGATCCCGGCGGAGCTCATCTACGACATCTACGACAAGGAGCTGCTCGCCATAGTCGAGGCCTTCAAACAATGGCGGGCCTACCTCAAAGGGGCGCCCCACCGCATTCAAGTCTACTCCGACCACAACAACCTCCAGTACTTCACAACCACAAAACAACTCAGCTGCCGCCAAGCCCGCTGGTTGGAAACCCTCTCGGAGTACGACTTCACCATCCACTACCGCCCCGGTTGCCTCAGAGCCAAGCCCAATGCCCTCACCCAATGCCCGGACGTCTACCCAAAAAGGTCATTTGAGGCAGAGCAAAACTCCTTCAACCATCGAGTCGTTATCCCCCCGGAGCACCTCCATGCTGTGCTGATCATGAACAAAGAAGGGATCCTACACCAGATCCGCAATGCACCCTGGACCCCTTCTTCACTCAGCATGACCCCCGGGATGCCCCGGAAGGAGCCCCGCCAGCCCCGTCACCCTTCACATGCCATCCTTGAGGTAGTCTGCCACCTCACCAAACAAGCCATCTTCATCGTGTGCCACACCACCGACGATGCCCCGGATCTTCCTTGAACACGTATTCTCCAAGCATGGGCTCCCCAATGACATCATCTCCGACCGCGGCTCCCTCTTCATCTCCGGTTCTGGCAGTCCCTGTGTAAGGCCCTGGAAATCAAAACCAATCTATCCACCGCCTACCACCCGGAGACTGACGGACAGACCAAGCGTGTGAACCAGACCCTGGAACAGTACCTCCGCCTCTACGTCAACTACCAGCAGGATGACTGGCAGCATGACCTGCCCCTGGCCGAGTTCACATACAACAACACCCCCCACTCCGCCACCGGAGTTTCCCCCTTCTATGCCAATAAGGGCTACCACCCCCGGCTCACCCTCTCCCTCAACAATATCCCCTCACACGTTGCCCACGAAGTTGCACAAGACCTCCGGTCCCTCCACAAGTTCCTCCGGGAAGAAATTGACATCGCCAACAAAGCCTACACCAAGCACGCCAACCCCCGCCGCAAGTCCACCCCCGACTGGTCCCCCAGAACTCTTGTATGGCTCAACCGACGCAACATCAAAACCCGCCGACCCTCCCCAAAATTCAACCACAAGCGCTTTGGACCCTTCAAGATCCTCCGGAAAGTCTCGACGCATGCCTACCGACTCGACCTACCCCTGACCCTCAAAGGACTACACCCAGTATTCCATGTCCGCCTCCTGGAAAAGTACGCCCCGAACCCCTTCCCCAGCCAGCGACCCAAGCAACCTCCACCAATTGAGCTTGAAGGTAACAACCGATACGAAGTCAATCAAATCCTTGACTCCCGGCAAGTCCGCAACCGGATCCTCTACCTTGTGCATTGGAAAGGTTATGGCCCCAAGGACGACACTTGGGAACCCCGCGAGAACCTCTCTGGAGCTCCTCTGGCACTCCGGGACTTCCACTGGTGGTACCCCAGCAAGCCCCAGGACCCCTGGGATTAGAACTTACAGATGGCAGTAGTGGGCCTAACCCCTGCCTCTGGATTCACTAGGGATTCAACTCCCACCAGTACCCCTAAGCCCTTTTCCACCCCTCCCCCATCCCTCACTAATTGCACATTCCAAAAAAAAAAAGGTTTATTCCAAGAAAAAAGAAAAACAACAAGAAGACTAATGCGGACCAGTATATACAAGTTCTAAAAGTACACTATGTTACACGGCACCGGGAGACAGGACAGACAAGGAAAAAAGCAGAAGAAAACAACAAGAAGACCCTCCCCCTCACTCGACCCCCTCCTCAGCACTCCGACCCTCCTCCAGCGCCACCACTTCCTCCACCAACATCGCCACCTCCAGCTGCGCCGACACCATCGCCAAATGGTCCTCCTGCCAGGGCAACAGTTCACCCGCGTCCACTGCCGCCTCCAACCAAGTCCCCGGGGCCACCGCGGTCTGTCGACGATGCCCCGCCAACACCCGACCCAACTGCGCCATTCCGTGCTCGACCTCCGGCGGTGGCATCTGTTGCAGGTGGGACAGGCCTTCATGAAGGGAGGCAAATGCCGCCGACAATGCGTCCAGCAGAAGCCGGTGCTCCCACGCCCAACCCAAATGGCCCAGGTTAGTTGCAAAGAAAAGAATGATGGCCAAAAATACCTACACATCGCCTTGCCCCGCCCCGCGGCCACCTCCTGCAAAGCCCAATCCCGCCTCCGGGTTGCCGCCTCTCTTTCAGCCTGGAGGGCGCCCACCTCTGCGGTCTGCCTCCCCAGCGCCTCGGACCAGAACGATGAGATCGTGGAGTGTGCTCGGGAAGCGGCGGCGGCGTCCTCAAGCAGTCAAATACGCGCTTGGAGGGCCCGCACCTCCTTTGCCAGGCTGTTCACAACCCCCATAGCCATCTCCAACTCCCACCTCGCTGTGCCCCATTCTCCCTGCGCCCTCTGCAACTCTGCCTGCAGCTCCTCCGACTCCGTAATTGTCTGGTTGATTAACTCCCACCTCACCTCGTCATGCTCCCTCCAGACCTCCCGCAACTCGGCATCCCTCTGGGAAATCTCCTCCACCAGAACCTGCGCCCGCTGGTGCATTGCCACCTCCGCCGCTGGGGCCTCACAGATTGCTGGGGATGCAGGGCCCAGGAGCCTCCCCGTGTGCGGAGAATAGACGTGCACTCTGGGGGGGCCTCCCTCGACAGACGGGGACCTTCGGGGATGCTTGGGGAGCCAACCAGACGGGGAGGACGCCCGCCGCTTTCCAAGACCCATGCCCGACAGCCTCCACGCCCCTTGAGGCAGCCCCACCTTCACTGCAGCCCTGACTCCGGCCCCCATACCACTCCCTCTGGACTCCCGACAGGCCCCTCGCACGCGCCTGTACCTCACCCCTGGGGCCGCCGCCATCTGGGCCAGCACCCATTCCACACCCCACCCCTGCTCCTCCACCACGCACGTTGCCTTCCAAAGCCGCAACACTGAACACCCCTCATGGCGGGCCCAGCAGGCTTTGCACACTGAGGAATCCCGCCGCGACCCCACCTCCGGGGCCACAAACTCGCAGGGCCCCCCCCCGCCAAACACAGTAAATGCACTAGGAGGACTGCAAATCAGTATCTAAAAACCCGCAGCAGGGGAGCCACCTACCAGACTATGCTCCTGACACCACGACAGGGTTGGGAGCCCCCAGACCCGGGCCAGCGCCTCTGCCACCTGCTCCAGCGTCACAATCTCCTGGGGAACTTGAGGATCGGGGGGCGGCGCTTGGATCACTTGGGGAGCCAGCTGCAACACTGCCATCTGCGACGGGACCTGCCGAGAGGGGCCAGCCCTGGGGGTCTGCAGCGACGCCTCTGACCCACTGTCAGCCCCGGAACACTGCAGGAGTACTGTACTTACATTGGCGGAGCAGAGCTGACAGCTCCCGTTCTTGCTGGTGCAGATTGTGCGGGGCCCTACACGCCTCGTACCGCTAAAGAATGGGGAACCAACCCGGGTGAGCTCCCCCCTTTTATTCCCCTCCGGAGGATGCCCCGGACGACCACCGTACGACTTCGACTTCAATTCCAAGGGCTTCTGTGCCAGCACTAACTTCGGGTTCGAATTCCCACAACACTGCCACCGCTGCTCCCGTCTCAAAGGGTCTCGACGCTGAAGGGGGGGTAATGTCACGACCCCACCATCTCCAGACCCCCACATGCTGCCCCAGCCCCGACACACACCTCCTCCGCACCCCTCGCACACCTCCGGAACTGCCAACAAACCCCCAACACTGCACCGGCAACACCCGCGGCCATCTCCAAATAGATCCCCAGCCATCACCAAACTCCGGCATCTCGGCCGACACATCACCCCAAGGCTTCCCTGTCACCAGAAACACCCGGACCCCCGGCATTCCGGCCATCACATAATGTTCCGCAACATTCCTCCCACAAACCATCGGCACGTCACAATGCCACCTGCTTCTGTGGCGCCGAGGGACGCCACCATCGCGTAGCATGACTGCCAACCCGCCCAACACAAGCCCGCCGTAACCCATGCCAGCACGCCCGGACCACAATCACAACCCCGGGGCTGGGAGCCAGTCCGGGGACTTAGCTGGAGGAATCAGATGTCCCGGTCCCAGCTAGAATCCTACCCAGGACTTAGCGGAAGAGTAGTACATAAACCATAGGATAGCATACGAGTCCAGTAGTCTTGATATTAACCGTAGTTCTCCGTATTTCCGTGTCTCTGTCTCTGTCTCTGTCTCTATCTCAATTTCAATCTATTCTCTTGCCTCTCTCTCTCTCGTCTTGTCTCTTGCCTCTCATCTCCCGTCTCTGTGCCTCATTCCATTTCTGTGACTCATTTCTCCTTCCGTCTCTCTTCTCCGTTTCCCTACCTGTCTCTCCTGCTTCCGTGCTCCCTTACCTGGAGCACTCTCTACTTCGCGCGCGTTACTACTCGTACCCCGGAGCGTCCGGACTTCCCCCGGACCACTCGTAGCTGTACCCAGAGCTTCTGCGAAGCCCCGGACCGTACTTAGCCTCCCGAGCTCGCCTAGTAAGGACTCGCCAGTGTAGCTGAGCCCCCGTTGTCAGCGGGACCTGACATCAGCACCTGTAGATCCCTAAATGTTAGACAATGGGCTACCTTATAGCAGAATGTCCACTCTAGATGGCATTGATTAAGGCAGCAGTTTACAGGCCTTGAGCAGTGGAGAGAGGAAAGAGAAGGTGATGCCAGCACTTCCAGTGACACTGCAACTTCATAAGCAGACAGGACTGTGTTTAATAGACATGCAGGCAATAGTAGACTCAGAGGAAAGTTGCTATTTTGTTAACCCTTGTTTTGTGGTGGAATAGAGGTTGTCAGCAGTCTTAAAGAAATGCCCCATGTGCCTGTGCACTATTGACAATTTGAAGGTCAAATGGGGCCTTATCACCAGTGAGGTTCATTTGCAGTTGTGCTAGGGAAGCATGTGGAGACAGTGGTGTTTGATGTGGTGGACATTAGCAACAACAATTTAATCCTTAGTGTCAACTGGCTGCAATGGCACAACCTGCTAGTAGACTAGACTTGATTGATAGTGAGGTTTGAGTCTGAGTACTGTAAGGAGTTGTGTTCGCCAAAAACAGGGCAGGCAATGGCCATTGCCTCCACTGGCCTTGGAAGTGGTCTGAGATGCCCACTATCAAGGTGGTCTTTGAAACTTACTAGGCAGCAGAAGGAGGCAATGTTGCAATGAAGTGAGGGGGTAGTGTCAGTGCAGGAGAGAGAGTAGTTATGGCTGCAAGAGCTGGTGGAGAAGACAAGATGACATTGGCAGTGTTGAGTCAGGGCATTTTCTCAGAAAACAACTTGTAGTTGCTCAGCAGGAGTATGGCTTCATGTGGAGCTGCCCACAGAAAAGTTTCACAAGCTCAAATGCATGAGGACAAAAAAGACATGTTTTCAATTAGACCAGCACTATAAGGTAGTACAGGCTGTAAGGGCATGTATTAACAGGGCAATAGCATATGCAGAGGCAGGGGCAAGCAAGGAAGGGGCAGCTTTTCTGAAACAGAGCAGGGATTTGCAGTTGGTGCAGTGCGGAGGTGTCCTTCAACTGGTGGAGGTATAAAGGCATGTGGCTGCAAGAAGGAAGGCATGTGGCCACAAGAAGGAAGGCAAGGTGGAGGCAGAGTGAGTGGAAGTCAGTAGAGGAGATAGTGCTACAAGAATTTTACAAGTTCCTTTTGACAAGGGGAAGTTGGAGCATTTACTAGCATACAGAAAGCATGGCCTGGAAATTGAACTGGTGGAGGGTGCAGAGATGCCACTACCAGGAAGACTGTACCAGCTGGCACCAGCAGAATTGAGGGCACTATGGGAGTCCATTCATGAAAACTTGGCAAAAGGCTATATCTAGCAGTCAAGTGTGCTATGTAGTAATCTAGTGTTCTTTATCAAGAAGAAGAATGAGTCTCTGTGGTTTGACATTGACTTTGATGCACTGAATGCAGTCACCAAACTGGATGCATAACCTATTCCCTTTACAGATCTCTAGTGCAGCTCTAGGTTTTAGAGTGCATCCTGCTTTGCTGACCTTGTGCAAGTTTCTCCCATCCACTAGAGCTTTGCAAGCTCCATCTATATTGGGAAGAGCCCCTGTGAGCTATTTTATGCTATTACAAACAGTGTTGTTAAGGAAAAGAAAGAAAGACAATAACATATGAATGGTCACATGGTACAAACAACTACAAATCCCAACCACTACTTTGGCTAAGTCTGCATCCCTTACTCCTTATGTATTCTTGACATGTTGTGATAGTTGTTGAGGGTGCTTTGCCTCATGTAACTCCAAATAAGCTGCAGCTCTTCACAGTTCTCAAGGGTCTCCCAAGTAGTATTACACAGGCTCCACTTTACATCAAATTTGAAGTGCTCTTTTGCATTGCAATTGATGACTTATAAGGTCACTTACAAACCATTCCTAGTCGTCATCAGTTTCAAAGTTATATGACTCAGGTGTTGCCCAATTAAGGAACAGTGCATTGCTGCTCTCCAGATATGGTTGCAATGCCATCACATGAAACTTGAGGTGGATTTGCCATGCTTGCAGTGTAGACAGCAATTTTAGCACATAGTTAGATATGATTGGTTTAGCTGTAATAATCTTATAAAGTCCTGCCCATTTTGAGCACCACTTTTTTGTACTGCCTTTAGGCAGGCTCAAGTTCTTTATTGATAGGTAGACAAGGCTACCATCAGCAATCAATTGTTCCTCTTCTCTACACATATTAGCATTTTACATCTGGAACATGTGCACTTCAATGATTGCAGCAGAATTCACCAGTGCAGCATATGTAAAGTCTTGGACCCCCTTATGTATGATTCCATCTGCATGTAGTTCACTTATCATTGATAACATGTAACATGTAGCCATTATTCAAATTAAAGGGTCTATACCCCATTGTGTCTGATATGCTTGCATTAATAATACAGATATATAGTGTGATATATTCAGTTGAATCTACCATAGGTATTGTTGTTGCGCGGGTTGTTGCCGAGGCCAGGAATGGAGAGCATGAGCACATGAGTGTGAACCAAGGAGTGAATTGAATGCGAGTGAGTGTGAGTGCAACCACTATCAAAGGGATGCTTCAAGGGGTGCAATCAGCAAGGACAAGAAGGAGTGGCCACGCAGGGACAGTGCTGGCTTGACTTGGCCAGTATGTATTGAAGGTATCAAATACAATATATGTAACTACAAGTTATGCATGAAAGTATTTGTATGTATTAGTATCTAAGGTGTCCATGCAGCCTGGTACTGTAACACTCCCACCCATGCGAACAGACAGCATGAAAATAAATACAAAATGCTCCCAACAAAACTAAGAACTCCCACTATTCCTTCAAAGCTGGCATGGTGCACGTGAGATGTTAGCATGAACAACTTGAAGTCCATTGTCATCATCAGAATCTTGTTCATCAAGATCGGTGTAGGTGCGACAAGCCTTTTTTCATGGGCATGGTCCTTAGCACCTTGAAGAACGAGGTCCTTGATGGCAGAGGGCATGTCTAAAGCCTTGTCCATCTTATCCTCCCCCTCTGTAACTGCACCAGATGTCACCCAATCAGCTCCAACACCCATGAAAAACATCTCCATGTTTTCGGACCATTCCATCCAATTGTCATCACCAAGTTTGGCAGATTCAGCAAGGGCCTTTGAAAGAAAAGCTGAGATAGCGGTAGAGTTGGTAGAGGACATGATGGTGAACAAGCAAGCCTAAGAGACAGTAGTTGTGGTTGAGGAAGAAAAAATGTGGGCACGAGACAACCACAGAAAACGTGGCGGAGACTGAACAGTGATCCGACAATGCGTGCAGCCAGCGGTTACATGTCAAGAAAATAAATAAGTAAAAGAAAGTTGTGAGATTGTGAATGAGTTGCGCAGGGTCACTCGGGGCCCATAATCTGTTGTGCGGGTTGTCGCCGAGGACAGGAATGGAGAGCACAAGTGCATGAGTGTGAACCGAGGAGTGAATTGAATGCGAGTGAGTGTGAGTGCAACCACCGTCAAAGGGGATGCTTCAAGGGGCACAATCAGCAAGGACAAGAAGGAGTGGCCACGCGTCGCCAGTGCTGGCTTGACTCGGCCAGTGTGGGGACACAACAATAAGCGTATTGAAGGTATCAAATACAATATATGTAACTACGAGTTATGCATGAAAGTATTTGTATGTATTAGTTTTCAGAGGTCGACGTGCAGGCAAGAGTGGAAGTTGAGAGGCTAGACAAAGCCGAAGCGTACTCAGTCTCGTGCACAGCAAAGTGGAATGAACTATAATTTGAATTACCTAGACAAAGCCGAAGCGTACTAGGTATGGGTATATGTAAGTGAACGTAAAGTAATATTAATACAAGGAACACACCTCAGTCTTGTGCACAGCAAAGTGAAACAAACTGAGGTGTGACAACTACGGAAAAACATACTTAAAGTGACTTGGGCAAACACACATGATCCTAGCATCCTGGAGGCGTTTAGTCCGATGCATCTACTCTCTGACACTCCCACTCATGTGGAGGCGTAGTCCCATAGCTTTTACAAACTTCCAATGCTTGTCATGTGGCAGAGCTTTTGTGTAAATATCGGCAACCATATCTTCAGTGGGAACAAAATGCACGGTAGCTTGACCTTTCGACACCAAGTCATTGCGCAAATAATGGTACTTGCGTTGGATGTGTTTTGTTCTGGATCGATACTGTGGTTCTTTTGTCAGAATTATGGCAGCTTGGTTATCACATAGAAGAGTGGATGGGTCCTTCTGGGCATGTCCAATATCCTCGAAGAAGCTCCTAAGCCATGCCAAGTGTTGCCCTGCATAGCAGAGACCGATATATTCTGATTCAGTGGAGGAAAGTGCCACCATAGTTTGCTGTTTACTGGCCCACCCAATTGCTCCGTGGACCAAGATGAAAACATACCCTGAGGTTGACCGGGATGTGTCCAAGTCGCCAGACCAGTTGGCATTGGAATAGCCATGGAAGGACATGTCTATGCCTACATCATTTCCGTCGAATTTTAACTTGTGGTGTTCAGATAGCATAGAACCCGTTTTGCAGCCGCCCAATGGTGACGTTTTGGATTTGCACTAAAACAACTGAGCACTCCGACAGCATAAGCTATGTCAGGTCTAGTTCCCATCATAGCATACATGAGGGAGCCGACTACACTTGAGTACGAGACTCTTTTGCCGCCAATTTCCATGTCAGTAATTGTGACGTTTGACTCGGGGTCCTCAGCTGTGAGTTTTGCTTTAGTTGCCATTGGGGTCCACATCGGTTTTGAATCCTTCATGCCACAGCATTTGACAATGGTCCTAATATATTGCTCTTGGCACAGTGAAATGGTTCGTGCCTTTCGGTTTCGCTTAATTTGAATTCCTAATATGTATGTCGCGGGTCCAAGATCACACATTTTGAAGGTCTTTGACAAACTCGCTTTTATGCTGTCCATGAGCGGACGTGAGCTCGCAGCCAGTATGAAATCGTCGACATAGACCACCAAGAAACAAATGTGACTTCCTTCCCTGTAAATGTAAAGGCACGTCCCGGCATTTAGACGTGAGAAGCCGAGACCTCAAAGCTTCTTATTGAGCGTGAGATTCCATGTCTGGCCTGCTTGTTTGAGACCATATAACGACCTCTTGAGCCGCCAGCAGTAGCCGTTTGGGATTGCAACGCCCTCAGGTGGGAACATGTATAGCTCCTCTTCAAGTTCCCCATTTAGGTATGCCGTTGCTACATCCATTTGGTCGAGTTCGAGATTGTACTTTGCAGCCAGTGCGAGGATGACACGAATTGACTCAAGGTTTGCTACTGGGGCCCAGACTTCTTTGTAGTCCACGCCTTCAACCTGTGTAAAGCCTCGGGCAACTATCCGAATTTTGTACCACTCGACTTCCCTGCTGGCATCGTACTTAACATGAAACACTAATTTGGAAGTGATGGGTTTTACTCCCTTGAGGGTGGGTACTACTTCAAAGACGTTGTTATCTATGAGGTTCTGCAGTTCTTCTTGTAGTGCTGGCTTCCAGTGCTTGTTGTCTGGCCCTTCGAGAGCTTCTTTTGCATTTCAAGGGAGTGCGTGATTGGATGGTCCAGTTTCCGATATCCTGGCAAAGTACACTTTGTCGTCCTCAGATTCTGGTGTGTCCGTTAAATTGCTGAGTTCAGGGTCATCAGCTCGTGCTTGGATATCAAGTAGCGTTTGGTGCATTTCCCCTGATGATTGATCGGCTCCAGTTCAACGGGTCAAATGCACTTCTCAGCCCTGGTGTCCTCCTTTCACTGTTCTTGAAGTTGGATGGCTCGATCGTAGTCAGCGTTGTGGACAACGGTTTTTCAAATGCGTGTGGGACGTTTATCAAGTGTTTCTGAACTTGCTCCCACTGAATCCTGACTTTCTGGTAGCTTTTCATCGATTCTCTTTTGCTTTCTAATCGCACCTATAGGTTTGCTTAATTGAGAAGTGCCTGTCTTTGGCTTTGACTGCGACGGTGGCTTCTGTGCTTGGGAAGATTGGGAAGTTGGGTGCGGCATCTGTGGCGGAGGTAGTACAGGATCCACTTCTGTGGGTCCGTTCTTGGTACTGGGTCCTTTTGCATCTGCTCCCACTGTCCCAGGATGTTCATCGTACGTTGATTCATCGTCTGAATCATGCCCATTGTCCTGTTTGATCCTTGCCTTGTTTAGCGCTGGTCTCAACAGGTTTGGCTCCCACTTCCGCTCAGGTGTCTTGATGTCTCTGGTTTCAAGATTTACAATCTCTGATGGCAGATCAGTGTTCTCATCAAAGCGTACGTGTCGACTGCTAAACTCTTTCTTTGTTTTGACATCCAGGAGTTTGTATGCCTTTTTTCCGGTCATGTAGCCGATAAGTATTGCTTTTCAAGCTTTGTCCGCAAACTTTCCTTGTTGTTTATCTTTGGGTATGAGAGCATAAGCGGTAGAGCCAAATGGGCAAAACCAGGAAATGTCAACCTTGCAATTGAAGATCACTGAGTAGGGTACCTTTCCCTTTAGTCCAGCTGCCGGCGTCCTCCCAATGACAGTGGCAGCAGTCAACATTGCGTCAGACCAGAACAATTTTGGGAGTCCAGATTCAATTAACATGGCGGTAGCAGTGTTTACAAGGGTTTGGTTCATGCGTTCAGCTAATCCATTCTGTTCAGGTGTGTCTGCGGCTGTTGTGAGGTGCACAGTACCAGTCTTGCCAAGTTCTTCTTGGAACAACCTTCCAATATATTCTCCACTGTTGTCCGATTGGAAGAAATCAATGAAGTTTTTGGAGAGGTGCAGTTCCCCAATGTCGGCCCCAAGGTGAGCTCAAATGTCGTTTTTGAACTTGCAGAAGCATGACACAGCCTCGCTTTTCTTCTGCATGAAGTACACCCAAGGGAAGCATCCATACCCATCAATGAACGATATCCAATAACAATTTCCATGATGATCGGCTGGGTTGATGGGTCCACCAACATCAGAGTGTATAACTTGGAATGGGTGAGTGGCTCTTTGTCCTTTGTGACTGAAGGGGAGTTTTTTGGACTTAGCCAAGACGCACGGCTCACAGAATTTTGCCTTTCCTGTCGTTTTATTGATGCCTTTGACATACCCTTCATTGTCACTCCCAGCATAAGCCAAAATTTGTGACATTAGTGCCTTAGAAATACAAGCAGACTTGATATTTGAGTACCCAGCAGTTCCTTCACCCGCTTCGCTCTCCATGGTGTCCAAATCCCCACTGTCCAAATCTGAGTCATGCCTGGCGTGGTTTGCTTTCACTTTGGCCTTTCCTCTTTCCTTTTTCTTGCCATCTTTTTGCTCCTTCAGCGACCGACATTCACTTGTGTTGTGAGTGGTTGAATTGTGATGTTTGCACCATTTGTCAGTCTTTGTTTTTGCCTTTTGTCTAGAAACAGTGTTGGCTTTGAGTGCTGCATCGGACATTGCTCCTTGTTGTGCAGTGGCCATAAACGTGAGGCGGTCTGAGAGCTCGGAGAATGACAATGATTTTCCAGGGATAAGGGAGTTTAGGACAGTAGCACGGAACAATTCCCATACATTGTCCTCTGGTAATGTGTGGAGCAATATGTACGCAAGGAACTCACGATCAATCTGCTTCTTCATAGCGGTAAGCTTTGCATCAGCGGCAGAGATCACAGCAATATGGTCGCTGAGAGTCAAAGGGGAACCATCCCATTTGCGGTTGAGCATGGAGACAAAGGTATAGAAAGTGCTGACCCCAACATTTGTGTCTTCATGAATCTTCACTAGTTTTTCAAACATGTCTTTGGCGTGGGGTAGTTCGCCAACTTCTATTGCCAATCTGTCAGAGACATATGCAATGATGATGCCTGCAGCCTTTGAATCACGGACTGCCCAGCTGTCAGTGTGGGCCTGGGCCGATGTGCTTGAGTAGGTTACAGGTGTGCCGGGTGATGTGGTTTGCTCTGTGGGTGTGTTTGGCAATGGTTCTGTGACGGCATCCCAGACTTTTTCTTGTCGAAGTTTTGCCATGATCCTGATCTTCCAGATTTGGAAGTTGTCGGGCCCAGTGACGGTCAGACAGGAGCTCGAAGATGTTTCCGAGGTTGACATGGTGTGAGGCGTGAGTGCTCGCGGCTATGAGTGGGTCCAGAGGGGTGATTCGGGTGGTCTCGGGAAGTTTTTGAAAGTTTTGTTTTTGCACAGATGGAACACGATGAGGAACATATGTCCTGTTGTTTTGAGTTCGTCTAATTTTGATTGGTATTAGGCAACGGGGCCCATAACCTTTCAGAGGTCGACATGCAGGCGAGAATGAAAGTTGAGAGGCTAGACAAAGCCGAAGCGTACTCAGTCTCGTGCACAGCAAAGTGGAACGAACTGAGGTGTGACAACTACGGAAAAACATACTTAAAGTGACTTGGGCAAACACACGTGATCCTAGCATCCTGGAGGCGTTTAGTCCGACGCGTCTACTCTCTGACATTAGTATCTAAGGTGTCCGTGCAGCTTGGTACTGTAACAATTGTATGGCCTCTAGCAACCATTAATTGCATGTGCTTCAACACATGTAACTGCAAATGCTTATGCATTGATTCCTCCAAGGTCACATGATAATGGTCTAATATTAGATACATCTGAACTGACAAGGTTTAGTGTGACCTCTGATCCTCCTTTTTATCAGAGGACTCACTTGTTTGAGGCTTTCATTCCTCAATTGTAGTTGATTACCACTTCTTCCTCCTGCTTCTGTCACTTGCTGCACTCTAGGTGCTTGCTATTGCACAACAACAACATTGTTGCTATTATTCTAGTCCATTAGAAGCCAATGAGGATATGGCTAATACTGTAGTTGCAGAGCTGATGTAGTGGGAATTACAGATTTATTGGAGCTAATCGGGAACGGCAATATTACCAGACACCAGAGACTACATACCTACCAACCTACACCATGAGTATCAGATAGACAGAATCAATGAAGTGGAATTAATATGAATTACGCTATAATTCTTTGTGAGGGTTAACACCCGATAGCCAAAGCACTACCCGTGTGGTCAGCTCCTACATTCTCATTCCCAACTAATATATCCCAACCGATGGCACTGATTTTGAAAACTCTTGATGTACAACTATGAATAACCGGATGGCAAGATACGTAGAGTATACAAGCGATTGATTTTGAATTAAGGCGTGGAGCTATCTAACGACTGCCAGAAGGCTCTCGGCGATTCCCTGCGTCAGAGCACCCGCATCTGACGTGACACTGATATAAAAAGAAAAACAATATTACAGAACGTACCATTGGCTTACAACTGAATCAGGTGCCTCACCATATCGAAACCTTCTGCTACCCTTTTTAACGACTGTGACCGTGTGGTATAATAGATCCCACTATACGTAGGAATCCGGTATAAGCTTGGTTTGGATAAGTTTAAAAAAAGTCGTCCAACCATTTTTTTCCTGCACCATGTGCAGCCTCAAGTACTTGCTGAATTACAATTTCGACATCTTGATGCGGGTCCGGATTGGACACAGGATATCCAAGCGAGATCGAAAGATCGTAAGGCCCTACGAAGAGAACATCTAGACAGTTCCTTGAGCATCCGGATCGACCCATCTAGTTGCTGCAGACAGTTGCGCAAAGGACCAGACTTGAGACTGAACGGACTTGAGACTAGTGTCTGGCGTCTG
>QGOB01001849.1:0-23084 GCA_003313055.1 Termitomyces sp. MG145
GTTCAGCAAGGTCTACAACATGTCCGAAGTGGAGCTCTGCGCCCTCAAGGACTACCTCAATGAGATGCTTGGCAAGGGATTCATCCAACCCTCAAACTCTGCTGCCGGGGCACCTGTGCTATTTGCGAAGAAGAAGGATGGCTCCCTCTGGCTCTGCGTCGACTACTGGGGACTCAACAAAGTCACCAAAAAGAACAGGTACCCTCTCCCCCTCATCGGTGACCTCGTCAACCATCTCCACAGTGCCAAGATCTACACCAAAATAGACCTCTGGTCAGGTTACAACAACGTGCGCATAGCCCCGGGACACGAGTGGAAGACTGCCTTCCACACCCACTATGGACTATTCGAGTACCTCGTCATGCCCTTCAGAATGACCAACTCCCCCACCACCTTCCAATACTTCGTGAACAACATCTTCCACGACATGAGCGATGTCTTCGTGATCGTATACCTTGACGATATCCTCATCTATTCCGATTCCCTCGATGACTACCAGGAGCATGTATGCCAGGTCCTGGAACACCTTCAGAGATACCACCTCCACACCAAACCAGAGAAGTGTGCCTTCCACGTCATGGAGGTAGAATATCTGGGTGTGATAGTCTCCCCGGACGGAGTGCGCATGGACCTGGTCAAGATCCAGGCTATCCTTGACTGGCCCCCTCCCCGGAACGTCAAGGAGGTACAATCCTTCCTGGGCTTTGCCAACTTCTACCGCCGGTTCATCAATAATTACTCCGGCATCACAAAACCTCTCAACCGGCTCACCCGGAAGGACACTCCATGGAATTGGGATAGTAAGTGCCAGAGCGTGTTTGAACTCCTCAAATCCATCTTCACCTCCGCCCCGATCCTCTGGCACTACGACCCCTCCCTCCCCATTGTCCTAGAGTGCGACGCCTCTGACTATGCCATCGCCAGCATCCTCTTGCAGATGGACCCCGGCAGCAGCGAGCTCCGCCCTGTCACCTTCTACACACGCTCAATGATCCCAGCGGAGCTCAACTATGACATCTATGACAAGGAGCTGCTCGCCATAGTTGAGGCCCTCAAACAATGGCGGGCCTACCTTGAAGGGGCACCCCACCGCATTCAAGTCTACTCCGACCATAACAACCTCCAGTACTTCACAACCACAAAACAACTCAGCTGCCACCAAGCCCGCTGGTCAGAAACCCTCTCAGAGTACGACTTCACCATCCACTACCACCCCGGTTGCCTCGGGGCCAAACCCGATGCCCTCACCTGACGCCCGGACGTCTACCCAAAAAAGTCATTCGAGGCGGAGCAGAACTCCTTCAACCATCGAGTTGTCATCCCCCCGGAACACCTCTGCACCGTGCTGATCATGAACAAAGAAGGGATCCTACACCAAATCCACAATGCACCCCCGGATCACTTCTTCACTCAGCACGACCCCTGGAATGCCCCGGGAGGAGCCCCGCCAACCCCGTCACCCTTCACCCTGTCCCCTGACAACTCTCTCCTCCTCCGAGACGGTCGCATCTACGCCCCAGACCACAAAAAGATATGCCTCAACATCCTCCAACAACACCACGACCATAAGCTGCGGGGACACCCAGGAATCCGTAAGACTGTTCAGCTTATCTCCCGGACTTACTTCTGGCCCGGACTCAAATGCGATGTCACCCAGTATGTCCGAGCCTGCGAGCCTTGCCTCTGGGCCAAAGTCCCCCATCACCGCCCTTATGGTCTCCTTAAACCCTCCCCATCGGTTGCTGCCCCTGGTCCTCCATCTCCTTGGATCACATTGTTGAGCTCCCCAACTCCGACGGCTCCGATGCCATCCTTGTGGTAGTCTGCCACCTCACAAAACAAGCCATCTTCATCGCATGCCACACCACCGATGATGCCCCAGAGTTTGCCCAGATCTTCCTTGAACACGTGTTCTCCAAGCACGGGCTCCCCGATGACATCATCTTCAACTGCGGCTCCCTCTTCATCTCCCGGTTTTGGCAGTCTCTGTGTAAGGCTCTGGAAATCAAAACCAACCTATCCACCGCCTACCACCCGGAGACTGATGGGCAGACCAAACGTGTGAACCAGACCCTGGAGCAGTACCTCCGCCTCTACGTCAACTACCAGCAGGATGATTGGCGGCATGACTTGCCCCTGGCCAAGTTCACATATAACAACACCCCCCACTCCGCCACCAGAGTCTCTCCTTTCTACGCTAATAAGGGCTACCACCCCCGGCTCACCCTCTCCCTCGACAACATACCCTCACACGTTGCCCATGAAGTCGCACAAGATCTCCAGTCCCTCCACGAATTCCTCCGGGAAGAAATCAACACCGCCAACAAAGCCTACACCAAGCACGCCGACTCACGCCACAAACCCACCCCCAACTGGTCCCCCAGAACTCTTGTATGGCTCGACCGACGCAACATCAAAACCCGCCGACCCTCCCCAAAATTTGACCACAAGCGCTTCGGACCCTTCAAGATCCTCTGGAAAGTCTCGATGCATGCCTATCGGCTCGACCTACCCCCAACCCTCAAAGGACTCCACCCGGTATTCCATGTCTGCCTTCTGGAAGAGTATGCCCTGAACCCCTTCCCCGGCCAGCAACCTGAATGACCTCCGCCAATCAAACTTGAAGGTAACGACCAATATGAAGTTGATCAAATCCTCGACTCCCAGTGAGTCCGCAACCAGATCCTCTACCTCGTGCATTGGAAAGGTTACGGCCCCAAGGACGACACTTGGGAACCCCACAAGAACCTCTCCGGAGCTCCTCTGGCGCTCCGGGACTTCCACTGGCGGTACCCCAGCAAGCCCCGGGACCCCCGGGACTAGAACTCACAGACAGCAGTAGTGGGCCTAACCCCCGCCTCTGGACTCACTAGGGATTCAACTCCCGCCAGTACCCCTACATGTTCCTTGCTCTCCTCCCATAAAACTTACTGAAACTGCACCTCACAAAAGGAAACATATTCCAGACCAACCACAAGAAAAAAAAGAAGAGAGAGAAGACAATGGCGATATGTATCTACAGGAGCTAGGATTACAATATAAGACGTGGACACCCAGAGACAAAACGGACAAGAAACTCCACCCCCGCCACTCACTCGACCCCCTCCTCGGCACTAGGCTCACCCTCCGGCACCACCACCTCCTCCACCAGCATCACCGCCTCCAACTGGGCTGCCACAATTGCCACATGGTCCTCCTGACACAGTAGGGGTTCGTCGGCCTCCACCGCCACATCCAGCCAGGTCCCCGGAACCACCACATTCCGCCTACAATGCCCCGCCAGGACCCGCCCCAGTTGCGCCATGCCATGCTCAACCTCCAGTGGGGGTGAGTGCCGGAGCTGGGACAAGCCCTCCTGGAGGGACGCAAATGCAGCCAAAGAAGCATCCAGTAGGAGATGGTGCTCCCACGCCCAGCCTGAAAACCCGGGTCAGTTAGCAAGGAAGTTGGAACCGGAGCACTCACGCATTGCCTCACCTCGCCCCGCAGCCGCCTCCCACAAAGCCCAATCCCACCTCCAGCCCGCCGCCACCCTCTCGATCTGAAGGGCGCCCACCTCCGCATCCCTCCTCTCCAGTGCCTTGGACCAGAATAAAGGGATGGCCGGGCATGCCCGGGAAGTGGCAGCGGTGTCCTTGAGCAGTCGAATGCGCACCTGGAGGTCCCGCACTTCCTTCGCCCAGGTATTCACAACCCCCATGGCAGTCTCCAGCTCTCGCCACAGTGCATCCCACTCCCCCTGCGCCCTCTGTGATTCTGCCCACAACCTCTCCGACTCGGCACTTGCTGCATTGTGCTCCCTCCGGATCTCCCGCAACTCTGCCTCCCTCTGGGAAATCTCCTCCATCAGGGCCTGTGCCCGTTGACGCAATGCCACCTCCACAGCAGGCACCTCACGAGTCACCAGGGAAGCGGGGCCCAGGAGCCTCCCCGTGTGTGGAGAATACACATGCACCCCAGGGGGACCTGCCTTGGGGGAAGGTGTCCATCGCGGGCACTTGGAAGGTCAACCGGACGGGGAGGATGCCCGCCGCTTACCCGAACCGGCCCCTGACGACTTCTGCACCCCCCGTGGCAGCCCTATCTTCATCACCGCCCCGGACCCCACACCGCTCCCCCCTGACTCCCGCCAACCCCCCCGCGCACGCCTGGACCTCGGAATCACTGTCATCCGGGCCAGGACCCACTCCACACCCCACCCCTGCTCCTCCGCCACACAGGTCACCCTCCAGAGTCATGACATGGAGCACCTCTCATGGCGGGCCTGACAAGCCTCACACATGGAGAAGTTGCGCCGCGACCCTGTCTCGGGAGGGGCAAACTTGCAGGGTTCCCCCCAATGAGCACAGAGGATGCACTAGAAGGAATTCTGGAATCAGCCCCAGAATCACGCAGGAAAAGAAGGGCCACCTACGGGACCATGCTCCTGGCACCAGACGAGGGTCGGGGGGCCTCAAGCCCGGGACAACGCCTCTGCCACCTGCTCCAGTGTCGCCACCTCTTGAGGGACCCGGCAGTCTGGGGACAGCTCCACAGGACCAGGCACCTGGCATGGCACCATCACCTCCGGGTGGGGTGGGGCCTGCGATGGGCCTGCCCCTGGAATTTGCATCGACGGGCCCGCCCCTGGAGTTTGCATCGAAACCTCTATGCCTGGGTTAGTACTGGACACAGAAAGAGCGCCTCCACTCACGTTGGCGAAGCATCGCCGACAAAGCATGTGCATCCTGGCGTCGGTCAAAAGCCACCCAACGTGCCTTGTATAGTCCCCAGGACGCCACACGGTTGTCATCGGAGGATGGGGAAGTAGGGGGACCAGAGGAAGAACTAGGCGACGACATGGTAGGATGCAGAACCAACCGCAGTGAGCCCTCCCTTTTATCCCCCCAGAGCACCTTCTGGACAGACCCCGTACGTCTTCAACTTTGATTCCACAGACTTCTGTGCCAGCACTAGCTTCAGGTTTGAATTCCCACAACACTGCCACCACGGCCCCCATCTTGAAGGATCTCAACGCTGAAGGGGGGGTAATGTCACGACCCCGCCATCTCTGGACCCCGCTACGCCGCCCCAACCCCGGCACACACCCCCCCACACCCCCACACACCTCCGGGGCCACTGACGACCCCACAACGCTGCATCGGCAACACCCACAGCCATCTCCGGACAAACCCCCAGGCATCACCAAACTCCAGCATCTCAGCGGACATGTCACTCCAAAGCTTCCCTGTCACCGGGCACATCCAGACCCCTGGCATCCCGGCCATCACATAACATTCCGCAACATTCCTCCCACGAACCGTCGGCATGTCACCGGGCTATCTGCTTCTGTGGCGTTGACGGATGCCACCACTACGTACCATAACCACCGACCCGCCCGACGCAAGACCGTCGTGACCCGCACCAATATGCCCTGACAGCTGTCATGACCCTGGGGCTGAGAACCTGCCCTGGGACCTAACTGGAGGATAATCAGATGTTACGGTCCCAGGCCAGGACCCTGCCAGGTACTTAGCGGAAGGGTAGTACATAAACCATAGGGTAGCATATGAGTCAAGGAGTCTTGATATTAACTGTAGTTCTCTGTATTTCTGTGTCTCTGTCTCTGTCTCTGTCTCTATCTCAATCTCAATCTATTCTCTTGCCTCCCTCTATCTCTCTCTCGTCTTGTCTCTTGTCTCTTGTCTCTCATCTCTCATCTCTCGTCTCCATGCCTTGTTTCCATTCTGTGACTCATTTTTCCGTTCCGTTTCTCTTCTCCATTTCCTTACCTACTGTCCATGTCTCTTTCTCTCTTCATCCCGGTCCCCTAGCCAATCCATCCCTGCCCACTCCATACCTACTCCTACCGTTCCCAAACCTACTCCCACCCCTGATCTGTACCATTCCCCTTTGCTACCCATTTCCCCCTCCGTTACGTCCCTACCCTACCCCCTGCCCTTGTGCTCCCCTACCCGGAGCACTTTTGACCTCACGCGTGTCACTACTCGTACCCCGGAGCGTCCAGACTTCACCCTAGACCACTCATAGCTGTACCTGGAGCTTCCGCAAAGCCCCAGACCTGTACTTAGCATCCTGAGCTCGCCTAGTAAGGACTCGCCAGTGTAGATGAGCCCCCGTTGTCAGCGGGACCTGACAGCTTGCAAGGTTGGGGCTGGGATTAAGCATTGAGGTGGCTGACAAGGCCCTAACCAAGCTTGCAAGGTTGGGGCCGGAATATAGTCAGAGCTTGGGGGCAAGCCCCCAACAAGCTATGTACCTGTGCCAAAGGCACAGGACATAGCTTATACAAGGTAACTGGTGTGAGAGCACTGAAGTTGTGCTGATATCAGCCAATGACAACTGGAAAGTGCCATTACCTAATGCAGAATAAATCCACCATTTGCTGATCTGATACCCCTTGGTGACACACAGACCAAGATCACATCAAGAGTATTAAATTGTCTAAAAAAACTAGTTACTAGCCTAGTTAGAGTCTAATCCTTTATCACCTGGCCTTTCTCTTTGAGGTCTAAAAACTTCTGTCTGTCTTCCTCATGTCCATCCCATAATTGAGCTTTAAAGAACTGGAAGGCCTTATGTCCTTCCATGAGAGAGAAAATCATCTTGCTAAGTGTACCAGGCTCCATAGAGGATTGCACAAGTGTGAAAGTCTCAAGCTGAGGGAGTGCCACCTTGCTCAAGTCACTTGTCATCCACTCTGCAAATTCATCTGTGACTTGAACCTCCACAACAAGATCCACAACAGATGACATGGATGAAGACCCAAGCATTTGGACAAGGACTTTTTCTGCAACTGAACTACCAAAGGCATAGTAAGAAAATTGTTTTAAGATGCATTGCGATCTCATCAAGAGGTCGGTAAACTCATAAGGGTCAGGTTGGGTTAACCAAATGTTGTTTTGGCATATGTGGACTGAAGCCAACATTGGAAGAGTAAGGTTTTGAAATGCTTTATTAGGAGAGCTTGACAAATTCATAGATAGATGGCAAAGGGAAGGGAGTACAACAGGTGCAAGAGGTGGAGGTAATTTTTTTCTTTCTTTTGTCCCAGGAATAGGATAGCTAGCTAAAGAATTGGTATAACAAAGTTCCACAAGATTCCTGCACTCTGGCAGAATCTTAAACAGCACATGCATTACAAGTGTCACATCAACAAAAGTAAGACAAAACCAAGGAATATCCTGTGGATTACTCTGCACATACTCCATTTTGTATTGTGCAGCATGAAATGAAGGGGAAGCATGGAACAAGTCCCATACTTTCACCAGTGGTGGGACCTCATCAAACCTGACATTCATCGCTTGGCAACTACAAAGTTTTGCTGATTTGAGGATCTTATGAGTCTGATAGCAAGTTCTGCAACACAGGTGATATTTGGAGAGAAAATCCAAAATCAATCATCTTCCAACAATATGTGTGAGCTGTCAAGAGCTCCATGATTTGTGGTGTGACCAGGTTCTGCAGTGCATTATACCATGCCTTGTTATTCTTCAAATCACACATTGTTTCCAAGAAACTGATGTCTAGTGGCACATTCTCGGAACGGTCTAGCCAGATCTTGAAAAATTTGACTGTTTGGGCTTTAAGGTTACACAAAACAAAGAAGAATGCTCATAGCAATGAAGTAGTTAAGGTCAGGTTCCTCCACTGTCTACAGACTTGACCAAGCACAAGTGGATCAAGTTTCCCATTGCAGAAAAGCATATGTTGAAGTAATCTCCTTTTGAAGTCCTTCATGTCGTAATTGGCAGAATGAACATCTGTTTCTGAGAAGAATATTGCTAATAGTAGATTGCTAGGTAATCAGTTAATCAGAGGTATACTGTTAGAAGAGTTGAGGGTTGAGATTTCTGTGTCATGACTACTAGTGCTTGTGCCATGTGAAGCAAGGAAAGGAAACCAGGCTGGGAAGTAGGTATGCTGATAACTAGATGTGAGTGTATTTTAAGGGTATAAGATGAGCCATCATACCCAGATGTTGGTCGTGCAACAAGTCATACTGGACATGATGATGCATGTACAATTGGGATAGAGTAAATTGATGGAATGATCCATACATGCCTGTCAACTTTTATATAGGTGTCTCATTTAGTCCTGGACAATTGTGCAATATTTTGATTTCTAGAAAGATGGTGACAGCACATCAGACAAAGAGAAGTACAACAATAGACTACAGATGATGGGTGTCAGAAAAAAGGAAGCCTGTTCAATTCTGCATCATAAAAAACTTTTTGTCACTCAAAACTGTTACCGATGTCATGGAATCAACTCCAAGGGTTCTCCTTGCCTTACGAGTAACAAAGTATATGATCTGTCATCCTTGGAAACAGTATAAACACAGCATTAGTCCGCTTTAACAGTCCAACTTTCAGAAAAGAGATAACACCCCCCACAAACAAACAAAACATAAAACAAAAAACTCAAGGCTCAACATGAACCTACAAACTAACATGGGCCATTTGCAAGCACGGGATGTCACACATCTAGTATTACATTCAATAAGACATTTATTATATGATCATTTGAACACACAGAGGTCCAAATATTTAGCTCAACCATTACCAATATAGAGACAATAATTGCCTAGAAATAGTGACAATGTTGATAGACTCAAGACATGCTGTAAGAGCTTGCAGCAGTAAATTCAAGAGACAGGTATGTGCATTCAGTAATAGAGATCAGATGGTGTAGTATACAAAAGAGACCATCCACATGTTGGATATCGGTACACAGCAGGCTGTACTGTCAGTTTGATATATTACAGCCTTGTAATTACAAATAAAGTGTAATATATCATGGCCTGTAATTTACAACCAACTGAATGCCTGCCAAGACCAAACCAAACTACTTACCACCTAACACAAACTCTAATGGAACCTAACCATGTGTCTACATGCATAGGAATTGACTTATTTTTTATATTAATAACATGCATAGGTATCATGGCTACATGTATTTTCCATTATGAAAGTTAGTCTATTGGCTATATTGTGTTCTGCTTGTGTATGATGTTACAATACAAGGTCATTTGTTCTATTCTGCCCTTGGTGAAATTTTACCATGACATCACATTACAAGATTCTCATGGCCTCTTGTAGTTTATAGGCTGTAATATATCACACTTTACTTGTAATTACAAGGCTGCAATATATTACTTTGCCAGAGACTGGTGTAGTTCAAAGGAGTCATCAACACAGAAAATTTCTATATTTGATGCATCATCCATCTGGCCCCTTTCCTGTTGGTGTGGGGGAGAGTTGGGAAAGCTTGAAAGAGATTCTGGGATCTAGAATAGATTCTGAGGATCAAGAATTGTTGAACTGGACATACATTATTTTCTGTCTCTTGAAAATGTTAATCAAAGTCAAAGCAGGTTACAAGGGTAGGCCCAACATCTCAAACATTATTGCAATATATTGCTTTCACCTCAAAATTCATTGCTTTGGGCACCAAGATTATCTGACTGGTCTGCACCACTTCATTCATGACTTCTACTTCCATTTTGATGAGAGTTGTGCTCATCCACCTGAACAAGCTATAATACAAGGATTGTAGAGAATATGAGCAGACAAAATCCATTGCAAACAGCCAATTTGTATGGATCATTTTTCTGATTTTGTATCTGCAGCACATCAGTCAGGGAAATACAATGATCTCCTCTTTTCATACAATTATGTTGTGATGCTTCTTTGCATGTCACAGATCTGGTGAACTTATTTAGAAATCAAAATCTTCCATTAATTGGCAAAATCATAAAAAGATCTTTGTTTCATCACACAAAAAGTTACTTAGGCTATTCACTTTCCATACCACAAAGCAGATCCTTTCTATTGACATGCTCTTTTTCTTCCAAGACATTGGTGATCTAGTCACATCTCAATAAGACCACCTACATGTGGTTCATAGAGCTCTTTTCATTCTTTGATTGGATCCTCATCCATCACATGTGTGGTTTGGCAGATGTTCTGCCTTCAATTCTGTCTCACATACACTTCATTCCACAGCACAGTTGAGTGCATTGTTGCTCTCTCACATATATTTCACCCCATGTCTCCTTTGCATGTCCAAGACCTAGGTTACTATGTCAAAAATCTATATTGCTATGTCATAGTTCAATAGTATAAGTGAGTGAGTTGATACAAAATAAATAGTTAATAAATTATGAACTAAATTCAATTTCCATCTACTTCCATATTGCACTCTATATAGTGTTGTGTGTAAAGTAACACTTTGGAACCATAAAAATTCTAGACAATCAACATCAAGTCATATTTTGGCACAGACTCATTGAATAACTGGTAATAGGAGATGTGCTCAGGAGACACCTTTCATTATGTTAGTTGTGAGCATGACTAGAACAATGGGGTACCTTATTTTCCTAATCTTTGCAAACAAATTTGCAAAGGGAAAAAAAGTATTGAGAGGAAACAGATAATTTATGAATTCAAACACTGAGAACAAGAAAGAATAAAAATTCAGAGGGAGAGATAAGAATCAGTAGACAACAAGATAGAGCACAAGCAAAAAAAATACATAATGCAGCAGAGAAAGAAAAATAAAGGCAAAAAAGACATAGGAGATGTATGAAAGTACTATAGTGCAGATTAGGTACATAAATATAGAGAGACCAACAAGTGGTACTAATTTGCAAAAAAAAAAGTTGGTTGTGGATTGATTATGCATATTCCAGGAAAAATAAAAACAGTGACTAAATTGTGTTGTGTACAAAGCTTGGTAGTTGTCAGGAGACTCTCATTTCATACCATTTTTCTCTTGTTACACTTCATTGCACCTTGTTGCACCTTGTTGCATCCTTTGTCATCCCCTCACACTATATTTATGTTTTCTAGTGCTCCTTGACCAGGGCTACCTATCAGCACCCCCCTGACCTTTTCATGTGCCTGAATAAATGAATGAATGAGTTTGATTTTAACTGCTGGCAAGCCACAATGCTGGACTAAGAGGCAGGAGTAAAGTAGTGTATGTACACTACTCCAATAATGTATTTAGGCAATCATTGTGCCAAAGGCAGTGTTTGTGTTTGGTGTTTTTGGGAGGTGAAATAAATGGGTCTATGTTCTCTCCCTTTGTTGGTTTGTATGTTAGCTTTGCAATCCATTCTAACTGTGTCAGCTTTTTGTCTTTTCCTTTTTGTGTCTCCTTTCTGGGTGGCAGCGGTGGCAGGTTCACAGCCTGCTTGCCCTGGCACCAGTTGTCTCTGAGCCTTTCTATCACTGGGTTAGTATGTTTTAGCCTGGCTATCATGTCCATAGTCAGTTCAATTGGTGAAACCACCATTTCCACCTCCAGTGCCTTGACTGACATAGTTCTGAATGTTCTCGCCATATGCTGGAGTGCCTTGTTTTGCACTTTTTCAAGCTTGGCCCTGTATGTATCTTTACCTGTCCACCAGATGGGGCTGGCATATGTCATTATTGGGAATATGCATGCTCTATATATTGTGCAGAGTTGCATCTGGCTGATTCTGCACAGTGTGTTGGCAAGCATTCTTGTGCCCGCTACAGCATTTTTTACCTTCTGTGTGGTCTTCTGCACATGTTGGTTGAAGGTCAGTTTTCTATCTATATGCAAACCTAGGATCCTGATGGTTTCTCCTGCTCTTACATATTGTTGTCTCCATTCTGTCCAGTTTGGGAAGCTTTATTGGGGGGGAATACCTCCAATCCTGTTGCCATGAGTGGTGCATCATCTCTGTCTTCTCTGGCACCATTGATAGTCCAACTCTTTCTAGCCAACCATTAGCAAACACAAAATCTCCCTTTAGCTGTTTTACATTGATATCCAGTGATTTTGACAATGTCATCAGAGTGCCATCATCAATGTACATATAGAGTGTTGTGTCTGATGGCTTGTCCCCTCCTTGCTTCCATCAGCTCCAGTAGTTCACTGCCATAAATTATCAACAGTATCAGAGATACTGGCGACTCCTGTAGTACACCATTTTTCATGGGTTTCATATTGCTCCTCATGCCATTGAGGCATACCACTGCTTGTCTGTCTTTTAGGAAGGATGCCACCCACTTAACTATGAGTAGCAGAATGCCCTTCATCCACATCTCACAGAGTAGTCTAGCATGGTTCACATTGTCGAAAAAACCTGTAATGTCAAACATTAGTACTGTGGTGACCTTGCCACAATTTTTTGCTGCCTGTATGTCTGCGATGTGGGTCATTAGTGCATTGTTAGTTGAGCTGCATGGGTGTCCCCCAAATTGAGTGGGGGGACCAAGTCTCCCCTGCCTACCATGTAGCTTACTCTCCAAGCTATTATCCCCTCTAGCACCTTGCTTAGGCATTCCAGGAGGCTGGATGAGCCTGTATGCCTTTGGTTCCAAGTAGTCTGGTTTGTCCAGCTTTCTGAGTGCAACCGCTACAGCTTTGCACCATGGTTTTGGGTGATAGCCCATTTCCAGGCAGTGGTGCATCAGTGCAAATATTGTGTCACCTTCTGATTCCCATGTCCAGTGCACCATGTTGAATGGCTGTTGGCTTACCCCTGGTGCTTTCTTTATGTTTTGCTGGTATATTGACTCTCTGACTTCTTTGCATGTGAGCTTAACACATGCCAGGTCATGGTTTTGTTGTTGTGTCAGATCAGGTTGCTCATTGCTTTCCAATGTTGGCGGTGGCTCGAATAGGGTGTCGCCATACTTAATTGCAAGTTCATTATTGTGTCTCTTGATGGCTGGAGATGGGTAGTTCCTAGTGCCTCTTGACCACCCTCTCAGGCCTCACATTGTGTCTGGGGTGGCCTCTTCAAGCATGTCACTTATCCATTTTGACTTCTTGTGCTTGTAGAGTTGTCTAAAATAGTTAGTTGTCTGATGGATCTCTCTGTTGATCTCTGCACTCTGTTCTCCCCATCATTCCCTGTAGGCTTTTTGTTCTTTCCATAATGCTATTCTCTTGTTGTTAGCATTGCCAAGGGCCTCTGTCCACTATGGCCTTGCCTTGTCAGATGGTTTTTTAACTTTTGCAGTCTCTTCTATTGCTCTCTTGATTGCCTCTATTATCAGTTCCACGTCTTTATCTAGTTCCTTTGGGGTATAGTTAGCTTCCAGGTTTTGTAATGCCTCCCACCTTTCCACATTCCTTTCCATTTCACTTTTGAATATGTTTTTCCAGTTGTCCAGTTTTGTATCCTTGAAATTGTATCTGCTACCTGTCATGTTCTGTATTCCTGTGGATCCATGGTCTATTGTTCACTTCAGGGCAAAATGGTCTGAGCTGCATGCCAGGCTGGGATTGATTGCCCATTCTCTTGTGACATCCAGTGTAATTGCCTCTGGGTTTGCCTATGTTAGATTGATAACAGATGTTGCTCCTCTCCTCCTATATTCAAGGTGCATTTGCCCTTTGTGTTCAGTATGGTGAAGCTATGTTCTTGCATTCATTCTACCATGTCTTGCACCTTATTTGTTGGTTCCTGATCTCCTTTGCTTCACATTGGATGGTGCTGATTTCTGTTGCCACTTATGACAACTGGCCTGTCCTATGGGAGGTTCAGCTCTTGGAGTTGGTCTGCTGCGTCTCTGTCTTGCATGTGTCTATCTCTTGATTTTGGCTGGCTGTAAATGTTTATGATGGTGACTGTCAGATAGTTAGCTTGTGTGATATCCAGTATCTGGATATCTAGATCTTTTGCAATATCTGACCTCAATGTGACAGTAAAGTTCTGTCTTCTTTTGGTGTATGTCATGACTCTGAGTCTCTTGTCTCCCGGAATGGTTGCAACCAGTAGGATTGGAGTCCAGGCCCCCAGTGCTGCTGGGCCTTGTTGCCCATTACCTATTTCTCCCCACCAGGGTTCTGTCACCAGAATCATGTCAAATTTATGTATGAATGTATTAAGCATGGTGTGGCATACTATGTTGCTGTGGTTAGTGTTCAGCTGTGCAATATATTGATGCGCTGACTTGCTGCCTAGCTGCTGTGCAGTAAACAACCAACAAGACTAGCTAGATAGGGTAGCTAGCAAGTAGTAGTGTTATATGTGTGAGAGGAGTCAAGCAAAGTCCCAGAAACCCGATAAGGAGGTGTGAGGTCAGAATCAGTAAGGAAGTGGGAGTAAATGGTAAGAAGTAATGGTATGGCCATTAGTGTCACTACTAAATTGTAGCGGTATAAGAGATCTGTGGATCGAGACCCAGAAGGTTGTTAAGAAATGAAGGTGGAGTTAATAGGAATATATGAGTTGCTAGCCATAGGTGCTAGCATTAACGAAGGCTTGACTAGGGCATCCATATGGTGCTTAATGAAGGCAAAACAAGGGTGCCTGTATGGCACTTAGCAAAAACAACAAATGTTAGGTTTAACAATACTGTTGATGTGCTGACTTGCCACCTAGCTGCCATGCAGGAAACAACCAACAAGACCAGCCAGATAGGGTAGCTGGCAAGTAGTCGCATTGTGTATATGAGAAGAGTAAAGCAAAGTCCCAGAAACCCAATAAAGGGGTGTGAGGTCAGAGTTGATAAGGAAGTGGGAGTAAATGGTAAGATGTAACGGTATGGCCATTAGTGTTGCTACCAAATCACAGCAGTGAGAGATCTGTGAATTAAGACCCAGAAGGTTGTTAAGAGGTGAAGGTGGAGTTAATGGGAATATACAAGTTGCTAGCTGTAGGTGCTAGCATTAATGAGGGCTTGACTAGGGCACCCATATGGTGCTTAACAAAGGCAAAACAATGGTGCTCATATGGCGCTTAGCAAAAGTGACGAGTGTTAAGTTTAACAATACTGTTAAGCTTAAAGATGAGTGAGAGGAGACTGGACTGGGTAAACCCAAATCAGCCAGTAGCAAAGCAAGAGCAAAAAGAAATCTGAAGCATGGTCTGAAATAGGGACTAGACTCTAGTACAATTCAATGATGGTTCCGCAACATTCCTCCCACAAACTGTCGGCATGTCACAATGCCACCTGCTTCTGTGGTGCCGGGGGGCGCCACCACCACACACCATGACTGCCGACCCACCCGACATAAGCCTGCCGTAACCTGCGCCAGCATGCCCCGACCACTATCATGACCCTGGGGCTGGGAGCCAGTCCCGGGACTTAGCCGGAGGAATCAGATGCCTTGGTCCTGGCTAGAATCCTACCCGGGACTTAGCGGAAGGGTAGTACATAAACCATAGGATAGCATACGAGTCAGGTAGTCTTGATATTAACCGTAGTTCTCCATATTTCCATGTCTCTGTCTCTGTCTCTGCCTCTGTCTCTATCTCAATCTCAATCTATTCTCTTGCCTCTCTCTCTCTCTCTCTCTCTCTCTCTCTTGTCTCGTCTCTCATCTCTTGTCTCTTGTCTCTTGTCTCCCGTCTCCGTGCCTCGTTTCCATTCTGTGACTCATTTCTCCATTCCGTTTCTCTTCTCTGTTTCCCTATCTACTGTCCATATCTCTTTCCCTCTCCATCCTGGTCTCCTAGCCAATCCATCCCCATCCCCTCCGTACCTACTCCTACCGTTCCCAAACCTACTCCCACCTCCGATCTGTACCATTCCCCTTTGCTACCCATTTCCCCCCTCCGTTATGTCCCTACCCTACCCCCTGCCCTTGTGCTCCCCTACTCAGAGTACTTTCGACCTCACACGTGTTGCTACTCGTACCCTGGAGCGTCTGGACTTCACCCCGGACCACTCGTAGCTGTACCCGGAGCTTCCGCAAAGCCCCGGACCTGTACTTAGCCTCCCAAGCTTGCCTAGTAAGGACTCGCCAGTGTAGCTGAGCCCCCGTCATCAGCGGAACCTGACACCACTATTGAATAGGAAAAATTGTAAGTAATATGGAAAATTGTAAGTAGATTGAAAAAGAAAATTGTAAGTAAAAAAAGGAGAAGGAAAATAAATCTATGATTGGCAGGCCATTGGTAATGCAGTTATGATCAATTGTTGGCTGCCAGTCATGGGCCATAGGAGGGCTGGATTGTCCAAGGTTGGCTCAGTCGTTAAGCCAATTGTTAGTAATGGTCGGTGTTGTTAGGGGTCAGTCAGTAGTGGTCACATGACTGTGTCATGTGCTTTGTTTGATTTATTGGTGTCAGGCAGCCAGCACTGACTGGGTTGTATCATCTCCCCTTGACTGAAAAACTGACTGTCCCCAGTCAAAAGAAAATCCTTAAAGTCTTGTGATTGTTGATTGTGGTCCATGCAGGGGGGTCTTGGTCTGTGCATCATACCAAAAACTACAAAAGAATCCCAGCGACTTTTTGGACTTCATCATCTCAGCACTTCTAACATGTCAACACCTGCCTTCTTTGGCTATGCAGCTTCCTTTGCATGATTGGCAGCAGTGCAAGACTTTCTGGAAAAGGCGCCAAAAGTTTTAACAATGGGGCATGTGCTGCTTGCAACAAATCCACAGGCAGCAGCTACATCCATTCTGTCAATGTACCTGCACTGGTTTGAGTTGGCTGTAGGGGAGGAGTGCTGGGCGTTATATGCCCAATACAAGGAGAAGGCCTGGATGAGGCCTCTTGACAAACACTTTGTGAGTTTTTTGTTTGTTAACAGTGATTTCACCATGCTAATGGCTGCACTAAGGGGGCAATGCCAGCGGGAGAGATGGAGATGGAGGATGTGATGTTGGTGCCAATGGTGGTAAGTATTAATGGGTGCTGTTATGGATTTAGTGGCGTCGTTAAGTGTATTTCCAGCTATTCAAAGAACTTTCCTTTGATGACTAATTTTTCTTTCAGCACCCCATCAAGGAGCTGTTGTGGGCAAGAGGACAAGGGAGGACTGTGGAGAGGGGTCGAGTTGGCAAGGCGGGGCCCTGGCAGTGCTGGAGCAGAGTTGCCAGTGCTGCCAAGAAATCCAATCCTGAGACTCCAAAATGTGGGACCAAAATGAGAATAAGAATGATGATGATTCCAAAGGTAAGCATAGCAGTTTTGTCATAGCCAGTAAGGTATTTAACTGTGGTTGTTAGCAGAGGTCACTGAAAGGCAAGGAGTGTGCAAACAAGGACAATGATGATGATGAGGAACCAGTAAAGAACCCTTTGGTATTATAATGGCTAGGTGCTAACAGCTCCCCTAGACTCCATCAAAGAAAGACAAGGGAGAGAAGAGGGCAGTGAGCAATGAGGAGAGTGACAACAAGGTAAGGAACATTTGTTGTCAACAGTGTTTTGTCATGCTAACAGCTCCCATTTACAGTTTGTGCCGCTTGCATTGTTTAACAACCAAGAATTGTGGCAGCTGCTGAAGAAGTGCCTCCCTTCAACAGTGTTGGACAAAGGTCTGGGTGCAGGCAAACAGGTCAGGAGGAAGGAGAGGAAGTTGGCAGCCCCTGCTGTGAGGGCGGCATTTTGAGAGTGGTTCGAGGTGGTAAGAATTTCTTTGTTGCTCTTTAACAATTCCTTGCTAATGGTGGCCAGTAGTGCAATGGTTGCTGGGCCATCAACAATCCCAAAGGGTGCTGGTATCCTACTGGCACCTTCCTTTGCTTCCAATGCAACAAAGCAAGCAAGAGGTGTTCTGCCCACAGTCAATTGTTGCACAGTCATTGTGGGGGCCACAAGGGGAAGAAAGTGGAGGATGCAGCCTTGGTCAAGGCTGCTAGGAGGTACCTGGAGGGCCAGCAGGAACTTGACGCAGCTGGTAAGGCCCTTACAGTGAAGAAGTTGATGTTAGGCCTGCCAACACATTAGGAGGGTGGCCATGTGGAGGGGAAGGGAGTGGTAAGGAGCTGGTCAGTAGTGGAGTCGAGTGAAGACAAAGTGCCAATGCCCGCTAGAGGAGCTAAACAGCACCGGGTGGAGTCGGATGAGGAAGAGGGCCCAGCTGAGGAGTCATGAGAGGTGACTCCTCCTGAGGAGAGGGCAGCGGTGGCTATGGCCATCAAGAGAAGCTTGGGTGGTGAAAAGCTATTGCTATGGATGATACTTTAGGTGTTGACCATGTGCCTCTCTGGGTCAGTGTTTTGGTGGTTTCTTTGGATGCTGCTGTGATATATAGCCATGGTGGCCTATGTGCTCCATTATGCAGGCCTAGTAGTTCCCCTATCTGTACATTGTTTGTGCCTGTCAATTTAGTTATCACCTTCTGTAGGCATCCCACCATCTCAGATCTGTCAACTTTGGTTCTTGCATTGTATGGATACACAAAGCATTTGTTTATCCCATTGGTCTTCCACTCTTCCAATCTCTCCTGTGGAACTCTGGCCAGGGCATACTGAATGGTCCATCTGTGGACTATGGGGAATCCTCCTTCTGGGGTCAGTGTTAGTGCAGTCAGGCCCCGGATCAAGTAGAGTGCAGTCAACTTATTCTGCTCTCCTTGTTCATTTATGTTGTTTTCTTTGTTAGCCTTGTTCTCCAGCCAGTCTTTTTGTGTTGTGGGGTCATCAGGTTGATTAGTCACCAGACATTAGGTAAGTATACGCCCTGATAGCGTCCCAACGGAAGCTATGAAATGTTGCTCCGTTTCAAAATTCAAAGTCCACTTATGACTGTTAGTTAGCACATAAACGAGGAGGAACGTCAGGTCCAAAATTATAAACAAGAGTCGCAGAAATAGACCAAGGCATGGTTATTACTAGTGTAGAATCATCGAGCCCATGTTGTCAGACTCTGGACGAAATGGTGAAACTTGAATAGACGAATTCCACAAACGAACAACCGGGTACCGATCTACATGCGCCATCGTTCGCGTTCCCAGCCTGAAGTGTCCACGAGACCTAGTTTAGACGTCCTATCCTTTTTCAGAATCGGAGTATCCCTTAGGGCGACGATCACGGAGTTCTCTGTTCCAACTTTCTTCGGGCTTGTGACATAAGACAGGCGCCCCCTTCATCCCTCAGGCTTTGGGGTCCTTTGTCAATCCGCGTGGAGCCAACAAAGAACATGCCGTACTATACATTACTCCCAGACAGAGGCCTTGGCGAGTTTACCCCACCTTCCTTTAGTTCCTGCCACCCACTGCTTATCCAATCCAGTTTTGATTTATAACCCGAAGCCGACTCCGGAGCGTCGGCAAATGCACTGAGATATTTGTCTTGAAGTCCACCAAATGGCCGTCAGGTACAATTTCCTGGTCTTGATGTGGTGTGTCTGTTCTGAGTTTTTCGAAGCAGCTAGCAATGATGAAACCTCAAGACGCGGCTGTAAAGTGAATCCATTCCCTATGACGATTCGTGATCCATACTCTCCATTTTGATTCGTAGAGGTACGCGATTGGCCCCCGGTCCTTCCCGTCTGGGTCGCGCCGAGTAACGACTGATAAGTAACCAATTCCGTACAAAGGCACAATTTAAGGTTGTGACAGAAAGCCATGTTGAGTTTGTCCTCCAATCATGCTGCAAGGAGTAGTTATCAATTCTGTCGGGCCGGCATCTAGGAACAGCAGGCTCTCCCTCCACCGCCTGTCTTCTGCAAATTCATCATGAGATTGCTTTCGCGACATGCAGAAGTTAGACCTTGATACAATTCGCGACGGCTACGCATTTGACATGTAGGTGTGGAGGCTACAAGTGACTTTATCTTATCTCTAACATTTGTCTGACATGAAGGAATGATTCATCCTTTACACAGTGAACTCTCTGTACTTAAGAGTACTCATTACTCAGGTTGGAGGGCCATCAAAACTTCTTCCTATTGTGCCTCGTACCAGACATTCGGCTTACAGTCGTAAAACCACGGAAATAGCTGCTTTGGTTCCGATCCAGATCCAGCAGGACGGCGCGAATACTCGCGTAGTATACGCCAGGCACTCTCGGTTCTTAGTGAACCATTCTAATAGTACGGTTCTTTCATTGGTCTAGACCGTAACGGCAGTCTTAGGGGACTGATGTCTGACGAAGTTCCGGAGATCTACTTGTGGAGATTTGGCATGATAATCGACAATAAAAAGCAAGGAAAGAGAGAGGTTGGTAATGTCTTCGACAATACCTGAGCAGCTCCACTTCGATAGCCTCATTCGAGACCCAGACGACGGTGCATACCACTGCCCAAAATGTCAGGCGCCATTCACCAGACGCTCCAACTTGCGAAGACATTACAATATTCGTAATGCTCATCACTCCTTAGCGCATAGACTTCAAACTGACTTTGAACAAATCAGACACGAGGAGCATGCCTTTCAAGTGCACTGTTTGTAGCCTGGAATTCTCCAATGGGTGAGTACACAACTTCCCCGGCTGCTGCACTATCCAAAAGAAGTAATCATATCTCTAGCGATGAATTTCATCTACATATCCTTACCTGTGCACAAGAGACGAGAAAGGATTCGGAAGGATCTCTAATCCAAGCCATCACAAAATTGCAAAGCAATCTCGCATCATCTACTAATCCTTCGGATGGTCTGGCTTCCTTTGCACGGACCAACAATATTGTGACACCTTCACCTATCTCACTGGCTCTCGAAGAGACCCTGGTCGATAAAAGTAATCAGATGTTTACTCAGTTCATGCCCCCTTGGACACCTTCAACAAATCCACCGTTGCCTCCTTTCGGCCGCTTTCTAAATACCGAGGTCAGTCCGCTTCCGCATCCAAGAAGGCCATGTATAAACTTATTCTTTTGTCGATTCTAGGGATCCAGTTCCTCGTTGACGGCTTCAGATGTCACGCCAGCACAGGGAGTGGATTACTCCCAAGCGTATCCAAGTTCACGACGAAACCGGAAACCTTATGATGCAAGTCGACGAAAAACTAAAGATCGAGCCATTTACACGCGGCGTCAAGTGGATGACATGTTAGGCGCAGTGAGCACCTGTTTCACACAAACTCTGGTAAGATATACAATTTATACTGTAGATGCTATGATGCATATGGTGAATCACAAAAAGCAGGATATCATCGGGCAATGGACAAAAGATGGAAATGGCTTGAGTCGTTTGACAACGATGGCTCATTCCAATTCCGTCCATGAAAGAGTTGGAGATAGATCCACAGGTGTTTTTGTGGCGCACGACATGTCCGATGTCTGCCATGATTACCTCTGAGAATATGTATCACGGATTAATGGACCATGGATCTTACTCGTAACCCTCTGATATTAATACATAAGTTAGTGGTGGAACGGTCGAGCCATTTAGATTTTGCACCAACATGTTTCAAACGGGGTCATCGCGACAGCAACCAATCACGCAGCTCGTCTATCTTGAAGTATTGGGTAGGGAAAAAATCAAAATCCGATAAGATAGCGGTATCACTGGTACGCTTCTTCATTAGGTTAAATAAATGACGAATCTGAAATTTAATACTGGATGACAGATCCACTGATCGGTTAATGAAACCTCACGCGTGGATTAATTCCGACAACCCCGTAACATCTCATGGAAATCGCCTGATTCAAGCGAGCAAGCTCTTCGCTCCCGGTGAACGACACGCCGAATGTAGGCACGATGCGCTGTCCCCAGTAATTCGTCATCTCTTACTTATATAATCCTCGAACCCTCCGGCTGTCTTCAAAAGCCAGGACAAATCAACGTCAAGTAGAAAAGAGGAGGATAAAGGCGAGGGGCTGATGAGGCCGAAGATTGTGGGGGAAGACTACCCTGCTCAAGTTCTGTTGTCTTTCTCTTTCTCTTTCTGTTCTAAAAAAGAATCTGCTCCGATTGAACCAGGCTAATCACCCAGAAATATGTCACCAACAAGTCCTGTAAATTCATCTTGCAAGTCAACAGACTCATTCTCCCCGTCTTCAAAATTTGTGATAGATTTACATAGATTGCAAGGTTAAATCCTGTAGTATTACATCAAGCTATGTAAATAATGATTGACACAACTCCCCAGGGTCTAGTGATGGTATCTGCTATTATTGTTGCACTAACAATGACAAAGATATCATGATGATGATGATGGATGATGATGAATTCTATTTTTGCGCCGCTATGCAGGGCTAAGAGGCGGGGGTAGAGTCTGGAACGTACTCTACTCCGTAGTTGGTAATCTATTTGTCCTTCGCCTTTCAATGTAACATTTTGCAGTAGAACTCTCTTCGCATAGTTTCTGGTGGAATGTGTGATGAGCTTGGTAAAAGATATCATGATACACACACTATCTAACAGCTCACTATCTATTTTAATCATCAAATTTGAATGACAGATTCTTATTGATCTTAAGGCACTTGAGTACTTATCGGTCGTTATTCATCATTGTCTAGAAGGTAGCAGGACTGTTTGTGAGGCGAAAGAACATTAGCAGTGGTTTAAAGAGTCTACAATTGGTCTGAAATGCAGCCTGTTATTGTAGCCCCCCTCCCATTTGGACAAATAGTGCATGGACATTCTTCCCAACAACTGGCATTGTATAAATCGTACACAGCAGAAACAAAACTTTTGTACAGCAAACTAGTACATTCAAATATTATTCGACAAATTGATTGGCAATGAAAGTAAGGTGAGATATATATGCATGGTAAACATCCTTCAGGACCAAGATGAAACCTAGGCAAAGATAAAAACGCAGATAAAACGACGCGACGCACGGTAAGTAACCAAGCTTCAGAGACCAATTCAAAACAAGAGACAGAAGAGACAGAAGAGACAAGGTAAGAGAAACAAAAAAAAAAAAAAAAAACAGAAAAATCTAAACCAAAAGCATCGAGATGGTCCAGTCCACGATCCCTTCCATTTACACTTTACCCGTTTAAACTCGAGATCCAAGAAAAAAAAAAGAAAAGAAAAAAAAAAGAAAAGAAAAGACACGTCGAGCCCCAATCGACCAACGCGAATGCATTTCTCGAGACATCATCCAGAATCAGCCTGAACCCTCCTCATCCTTCACAAGCAAAGCCAATTCCGAATTCAAATCCACTCCTGCTGCCTCGGCCCAAACCGAGTCATTTTCTTCCCGAGGCTCATTTTTATGAGCGAGAGGAGTCTGCCAGGGTACAGGCACGGTCGTCGAGCTCGAATGACGGCGGGGCCGAGGCCGCGGCCTGGGGCGGGGCCGGACAACTTGTTTCTGCGTCTCCTCCGAATCCGTATGTGCCCCGTCTCCATTCACCACACACGCAGGATCCACAATCCCATCATCAACCTTCCTCGAAAAACCCAATTTACCCCCATCCTCCTCCTCATCATCATCTCCATCCCCCTTCGAAATCTCACTCCCCAC
>QGOB01001851.1:3542-32011 GCA_003313055.1 Termitomyces sp. MG145
CCCGAATATAAGGAAATTGTTGTGACATATTCTGACATGCTGGCAACTTCGGCAAGACAACGGCAAGGCAACGACATTTTTGAGGTAATTTCAAGGCAGATGTGCCAAAAAGAAGGTTGAAGCATAGCAAATGAAGGTAGCTGATGTCTTGTTACTAAGTCCTAGCAGACAGTGCCAGTCACTAAGCCATTGTACAACCAACTCTACCCTCTGATCTTCTGCTATAGCTTTTGCCAATCAGGGCACATCATTATATGTTAAGGAGTCAGGGTTAGAGACAGCAGTGGCATTGTTATCAGGAACAGAGTTGTTAGCAAATATTGTTAAGGGCAAGGGTGCCCAGACTATTGGAGGTAAGCTAAAAGCAGTAGCAGTATGGCAGAGTAAGAGGATGGGTAATTGTATATGATGCATGAAACCATGCATATGATTGATCCAGTCTTCAAAGATGTTGTTATCAGTGGTATTGGTAATGGGGTTGTTAGGCTCTAACAGTCATTGCAAAAGTCCATTGGAGCCATGGAAAGTGCCTTTAACATGTATGAGCTCAAAGTGGAACATTAGAATGCCCATAATCCAGTGGTTCATGCTAGCAGATAGCTATATATCAGGGTTTTATAGCATTCCCTTAGTGTATCATGCATTGACTTTGATAAAAAGATTCCTGATGCCTAGCAAATACATAAATAGAGCCTAAACTGCTCTATACAAACCATACAGCTCTAACTTGGGCTGACTAAAGCAAGCCTCTTGTTTGTTAAGCATTATTAAGCCAAAGCAATTATAGTAACATTGCTTCTGGTTGTTGCTAGTGTCAGTAGAGTCATAGTCAATAGGAACAAGGGGCTTAGCATATTGTAAGGCTTTAACAAGGTCTTTCTGAGCATTTCATAGTATGGCCAGTGTTGCCACAGAAATAGCAGCTATTCCTGACAATAAAACCTAGACTGGACACTATCTCCCATGCTCAGTATAGCTCCTATTTGTTCTTCCATGCAAGCTAAGGCATTAACAATAGTGGCAGTCACAGAATCCATAGGTTTTTAGTGATTGTAACAGCAGGGGCACTAGAAGCAGAAATGGTGAAGGTGTCTGTCATGGCAGTTTCTGTTCAGCCCATAGGTGGGTCAGTACCCTTGAGTACTTATTTAGCAGCATCAGAGACTTGATCCACTTTGTAGAAGTCTTTGGGATGATGAACAGGAAGTGTTATCTTTAAGTGCCTTATGATTTTAGACCAGAGAGAGGTAGGAATTCCCTGTTGGAACAGGCATTGTTCCTTGTTGTGGTATATTTTACCTGTGGCCAAAAGCCATCTAGCAATCCATTGAAAGTTGTAATAGTAATCCAAGAAATGGCCTACCATAGTTATTCCACCAGAGAACATTTATATGACTAAACATTCTACAATACCAAGCATGTAACATGCAGATTTTTCAGTACCAGAGTATAAGTGCAGGACTGCTGCTTTTCATTTTGCATACTTTTGAGGTTGTGGAGCTTTGCCAGGTGCTAAACATTCTTTGCTAAACTCTAGCAGACTTAGCCAGGTTTCTGTGGTATTGTATGAGACATACTAGGCAGCATATTCCTTCTTTTGGTTGTTGTTGGTAATGGAACAGTCAGCCAGAAGGTATTCCAGCTTCCTGAAGTACTATGCTAGTTCCCTGGAGCAACTCTCATGCAGCAGCACTGTCTTACTACTTGCCCCCTCACTCATCCTATCCCCATGTACAACATTGATGGCATGCACAACAAAGCCAGGTTGATCTTCTCAGTTGTAGACCTAGTCCTGCACTATCACACACATGTGGAGCACACCATCTTTGCTGTCACAAGTTTGGGGAAACAGGACATGATCCTTGGGTCCACTTGGCTCCACAAGCACAACCCAGAGATTGATTGGTCTAAGGGCAAGGTGAAGATGAGACAGTGCCAATGCTATTCTGCCTGTGCCAAAGAGGTGCGGGACAAACACAAAGCCAAGGCTTGGGAACACGCTGCCATTCATGCTTGTTGCATAGGGCACCTTCCCTTTTCTGATATTGACCTTCTGTATCCTCCTCCCCTGGTATTCCTTCATAGGGAGGCTCTTTATGAGGATGTCCAAGGGGCTGGAGGTGGACCCCAGTTGGAAGATAGAAGAGAAGGCATGTTGCAACCCCCTCTCATGGAAGCTGAGATTTGGGCCAGTTAGACCATGTCCCAGCAGTTAGCCTAGGCCTTTGCTGCCAACTCTCAGCCCAAAACAGCTAGTGCAGTTTCTTGTCACCTGCAGGATTTTGAGGACATATTTTCCAAGGCTTCCTTTGATTCACTCCTAGAGCATAAGCAGTGGGATCACACAATTGAACTTCTCCCGAGTGCAGAACTGTCTAGCTGTAAGGTTTATCCATTAGCACCCTGGGAGCAGGATGAGCTTGATTTGTTCTTACAGGAGAACCTCAGCTCTGATTGAATCCATCCCTCAAAGTTGCCCATGGCCTCCCCCATCTTCTTCATTAAAAAAGAAAGATGGATCCCTGCATCTGCTTCAGGACTACTGAGTTCTGAACATGATGACAGTTAAGAACCGCTATTCCTTGCTGCTCATTTCCAAGCTTGTCAACAACCTATGAGGTGCATGTTACTTCACCAAGTTGGATGTTACAACAACATGCAGCTCAAAGAAGGAGATGAGTGGAAGGCAGCATTCCAGACCAATTGTGGACTCTTTGAACCCTTGGTTATATTCTTTGGCCTGACAAATAGCCCCACCACATTTCAGACAATGATGAATGACATCTTTTGCAATCTGATTGTGGAAGGAGTGGTCTGCATGTATCTCAACAACATCCTCATTTATACAAAGACCTTAGAGGAACACTGTCAGATCACACACATTGTCCTAGAGCACCTCTGTCAGCATCAACCCTATCTCAAGCCCAAGAAGTGTGAATTTGAGCAGACCAAGGTCAAGTACCTCAGTCTAATCATCTCACATGGAATGGTGGAGATGGACCCTGCAAAAGGTGGCTGGGGTGACGGAGTGGCTGGAGCCAAAGAACAAGAAGGAGGTTCAAGCCTTTTTAAGCTTCACTAACTTTTACAGGAGGTTCATTCAGGACTTCTCTCACCATGTGCATCCACTGTTTGACCTCGCTATCAAGGACAGCATATGGTGTTGGGAGGCCCCACAACAAGATGCCTTTGGCACCCTCAAGCAAGCTATTACCTCAAAACCTGTTCTCCTCTCCTCCAACAATGCCTCCCCCTTCCAGGTTGAAGCAGACAGCTCTGACTTTGCTACAGGGGCAGTGCTCTCCCAAGAGTCAAAGAAGGATGGCAAGTGGCATCCGGTAGCCTTTTACTCCAAGAGTCTGAATGCAGTAGAGCAGAATTACAAGATCCACAATAGGGAGATGCTTGCCATTGTTTGATCCTTTGAAGATTGGTGACATTTCCTTGAGGGCACTAGGCACAAGTTCAAACCCTTGAGAGCATTAGGCACAAGTTCAAACTTTGGACAGACCACAAAAACCTTGAGTACTTTCAGACAGCAAAGAAGCTCAACTGCTGGCAGGCTCATTAGTCCCTGTATCTAGCCAACTTTGACTTCTCACTGCACCACAAACCAGGCTGGAGCATAGGCAAGCTGGACGCATTGTTTTGGAGAGCCAACTATAGAACTGGAGCCAAAGATAATAACAACATTGTCCTCCTCAAGCTCAAGCTCTTTGCTATGCATGCTTTGGAAGGCATGGCAATCCAAGGGGATAAAGTGGACATCATCCAGGAGATCTACCAAGGGAACTGGCAGAGTATACAGGAGAACATAGTGGCCTGGGCTGCTCAGGCATTACAGGCCAATAAGAGTAAGGAAGTGAAGTTGGTATGCACCAATGAATGGCATGACAAAGGGGGATTGCTAACCTTCTGCAGACACATTTACATGCCCAACATCTCTGACCTGCAATGCTGAATTGTTGAGCAACACTATGACTCTCACATTGCTGGGCACCCAGAGCATTGGAAGATCCTGGAGTTAGTGTCATGCAACTACTGGTGGCCCCAGATGTTGTAATATGTGGGTTCCTACACTAGCACCTGTGACCTTTGCCTGTGGACAAAGCTCCGGTGCCAACTCCCAACATGTCAGCTTAACCCCTCCCAATCCTGGCAAAGTGGTGGAGCATAGCCTTGGTAGACTTTATTGTGGAACTTCTGGATATGCATGGCTACAATGCCATCATGGTGGTGGTGGACCTCTATGGTAAGCAAGCACACTTCATCCCCACCCACACTACTTGCTCTGCTATGGGGGCTGACAACTTCTACTGGAAGAACGTCTGGAAGCTGCACAGTCTTTTCAATGCTTACATCTTCAATTGCAGGCCTCGGTTTGTGGCAGAGTTCACCTGCAAGATATTGCCTCCTTGGCATGAAGCTGCACATCTCCATGACATATCACCCCTAGTCCAATGAGTAGACAGAGAGGGTCAACCAGGAGCTAGAGCAGTACCTGCACCTGTTCTGTAATGAGCAGCAGGATGACTGGGATAAGCTGCTGCCAGACCCAGAGTTCTAGTACAACAACCATGTCCACATGTTGACTCAGTACTCTCTCTTCTTCCTGGACACCAGTTGCCACCCTTGTATAGGCTTTGAGCCCCATGCATATTCCTTGGACAACCTGGCCATGAATGAGTTCATAGAAAGGATGAAGGTGGCACAAGACAAGGCAAAGGCCACTCTGAGCAAGGCAAAGGATGACATGGCCCACTACTATGATTGCAGCCACACTCCAGCCCTGAAGTACCAACTTGGAGACTGCATCTACCTTGATGCATCTGATATCACCACAATATGGCTTTTGCAGAAGCTGTTGCACTGCCACCTGGGACCATTCCTGGTGGAGTGGCAGGTAGGCCCTTTAGCTTACTGGCTGCACCTCCTGGTCAGTCTGCATCAGCTCCACCCAGTGTTTAATGTAGTAAAGCTCCTTCTGGCACCTGAGGATCCCATTCCAGGCCATTGTCCTAGGCTGCTACCTCTCTGGTTCTGATGGGCAATGATAAGCAGTACAAGGTGGAGGAGATACTGGATAGCCACCTGTCCAGGCAGAAATTGCAGTTCAAGGTGAAGTGGAAAGGCTACAGTCTAGAAAACATATCTTGAGAAAACCCCAATGTACCAAAGGCTATTTGCAGAGTCTACTTCATGTCACCTGCTAACATGGCCCTCCAGGATTTCTTCTACCTCTTGCATTGGAATGCCACATCCTAAGGGGAGGTGAAGTCAGGGGACACTCCACTTACCCCTGAGCTATCTTCAGGAATTCCTCATTCCACTCTCACTCATCTCCAGTGCATCTCCAGGGATCCACATTCCCTTGCTCATTGGTCTTCCAGGCTCAATTGCTGAACCCCAAGAGCTCAATTATTTGTCCCTGGAGTTTGATTGTTTGCCTCTAGAGCTCATTTAGTTAGCAGATTTCCCCTTTGAGGTGGTCTGGTGGCTTAGGCGTATTGTACAGTCTGTTCCCATGCTTCCCAAACCTTCAAAAGCACCTCCTCTGGCATAGGGGTTTCTTAGACTTGTTCTCTTTAGATCTTTCTCTGCCAGTAGAATACTGTACAGTACTGAATAGATCTTTGGATCTTCCTCTGCCAGCTATGTCACTGAGCCATAGCTCCCAGAGGTTGCCCTTACATTGAGCCTGACAGCAATTGAGCTTTTTTGTTGTCCAGAAGTACTCAAGGTTCTTGTGATCAGTCTAAGCTTCAAACTTGTGTCTAGTGCTCTCAAGGAAATGCCACCACTCTTCAAAGGAGTGGACAATGGCAAGCATCTCCTTGTCATGAATCTCATTATTTCATTCTACTGCATTCAAGATCTTTGAGTAGAAAGCTATAGGATGCCACTTACCATCCTCCTTTGACTCTTAGGGAAGAACCATTCCCATGGCAAAGTCAGAGCTGTCAACCTTGATGTGGAAGGGAGAGTTGTCATCAGGGAAGAGGAGGATGAGTTGAGAGGTGATTGCTTGTTTAAAGGCATTGAAAGTGTCTTGCTGTGGTGCTTCCCAGTGCCACACACCATCCTTGATGGTGAGGTCAAATAGCAGATGTGCATGGTGCAAGAAGTCTTGAATGAACCTCCAATAGAAGTTGGTGAAGCCTAGGAAGGCCTGCACCTCCTTTTTGTTCTCTGGTTCCAGCCATTCTGCCACACCAGGCCATCTTTATGAGGTTCATCTTCACCATTTCATGTGAGATGATTAGACCAAGGTACTTGACCTTGGTCTGTTCAAACTCACATTTCTCAGGTTTGAGGTAAAGCTGGTACTGGCAGAGGTGCTCTAGAGCAATGCATATAACACAATGATGCTCTTTGAGAGTCTTAGTATAGATGAGAATGTTGTTAAGATATATGCAGACAACCCCTCCTGCAATCAAGTTGTGAAAGATGTCATTCATCATTGTCTGGAATGTGGCAGGGCTGTTAGTCAGGCCAAAGAACATTACCAGAGGTTCAAAGAGCCTGCAATTGGTCCAGAACACTGCCTTCCACTTGTCTCCTTCCTTGATGCACATGTTGTTGTAGCTCCAGCAGACATCCAACTTAGTAAAGTAGTGTGTGCCTCATAGGTTGTTGACAAGTTCTGAGATGAGTGGCAAGGGATAGCAGTTTTTGACTGTCCTTCTTCTTGATGAAGAAGACTGGGGAGGCCATGGGCGACTTTGAGGAGCAGATCCAACCAGAGTCAAGGTTCTCCTGTAAGAACACATCCAGCTGGTCCTGCTCCCAGGAGACTAGCAGATATATCTGTTAAAGGTAGGGATGGCAAAAGGTTGTGAAGACATGGGAAATCACAGAGATGGAGCACAAAAACCTTTTCAGGTCCACAGAAGACACATATGATGCACCAAACACAAATGACCAAATGCAAGTGTATTGGCAATGATGGTAAAATTTCTATGGAACAGTGTGGAACTAAACACGTAATGTATATACTTATTATAATCTGGGGTTGTCACAAGCCAACACCCCTCTGACTTCAACACTCCCACCTATCCAGCATGATGCAAGAAATACTCCCACCAAATTCAATAAGACTCACACCAATTCTAGAATATCCATCAAAGAACATGAGGGGCATGTTCCTTAGCTGTGAGTGCCGCATACCATTCATTATCAGAAGTGGGGTTGACATAATTAGGATCAACAGTGAAGGCAGTGCCAGCATGGATAAGAACAGAATTAGCATCAGCAGTATGGGCATGACAAGATGAGCGGGAAGGTAAAGGTGAGGATGAACTGGGATGAGGATTCTTCATAATGTAGTCCTTCATATTGTGAGGCATATCATAAATGCAGGTGTAAGCATGGTGACCTTTTTTGCCACACTGATGACAACCATCAGACTTGGGATCACACCAGCGATTGCCCTTGTCATCAACCAATGAGCTGCCAACTTTAACAGAAGTCCAACCTCGAGCAGCAAGAACTTCTTCAGACTTGATTGTGATTGTGGAGTCAGCAGCAATGGAACTAGTGAGCATCTGTTTGATCTGAGCAAGATCAGGCTCAGGGGATTGAGCCAGAATGCTAAGCCAAATAGAATGATAGGCTTCATCAAGATGCATGAGAAGGATATCTTTGAATTCAGTATCCTTGACCTTAACACCAATATGCAGGAAGTCTCTCCTTAGCAGATTGAAGGGCCTGAATATAAGTGGAAATAGGGCAATTGGAATCATGTCAGATGTCATAAAATGCTGCATGAGCAGCCATATGGCTTCTAATAATTGACTTCTCAAAATAAGCTTTGAGAGCTGCCCAAGCAGCAGTACCAGTCTTGCAGTCCTCGATAAGATACTGGTACTTATCTGAGACACATGCATAAATAAATCCACTCAGCATCCCATCAGACCTGTCCCACTCCTTCTTTTCATCCTCATTGAATGGCAAAAGAATGCCAGTAGCAATCCCAGTCATCCCAGCTGTACAAAGAGCAGCCATCATCTTCTTGGCTCATATGAACCAATTAGAATTGTCAAGTTTGTTGGGGATGTTGTGATGCAGGGTAGATGCAAATGAAGAAAGAAGTGTGTAAACCATGACAGAGATAATGTTGTGTAATAGAAGCACAAAAAGCAGCAATCAGTTTGATAGAGTTAGGGCTGAGGCCCATAACCTGTTAAAGGTAGGGATGGCAAAGGGTTGCAAAGGCATGGGAAATCACAGAGATGGAGCACAAAAACCTTTTCAGGTCCACAGAAGACGCACACAATGCACTAAACATGAATGACCGAATGTGAGTATATTGGCAATGATAGTATAATTTCTATGGAACAGTATGGAACTAAACACATAATGTATATACTTATTATAATCTGGGGGTGTCACAAGCCAACACCCCTCTGACTTCAACAATATCTTGCAGCTAGAAGGTTCAGCTTCTGGGAGAAGTTCAATTGCATGATCTCATTGCTTGTGCTCTGAGAGTGAGTCAAAGGATGCCTTGGAGAACACATCCTTGAAGTCTTGCAGGTGATGAGGAACAGTGCTACCCAATGACCTGAGCTGAGAGTTAGCAGCAAATGCCTAAGCCAACTGCTGGAATGTGGTTTGGCTAGCCCAAATCTCAGCTTTTGTTAGAAGAGGTCACAATATAGTAGCATAGATCCTGTCACCTACCTCAATGGCCTCATCTGGAGACTCTGAGTCAGGAGCACTGGCAATTCACTCTCTCTTACATCTTCCAACTGGGATTTATACCCCACACCCCAAACATCCTTGTAGAGGGCCTTTCTATAAGGGAACATCAGGGGGGGAGGATCCAGAAGGTTGATATCAGAGAAGAGAAGGTGCCCTGTGCAACAGGTGCAAAGGGTGGCATGCTCTCAGACCTTGGCTCTATGCTCATCCCATGCCTTCTCTACACAGGTAGAACAGCATCAACACTGGCTCATCCTCACCTTGCCCTTAGCCCAATTGATCTTAGAGTTGTGCTCACAAAGCCAAGTGAACCCAAGGATCATGTCCTATTTTCCTAGACTTGTGACAGCAAAGATGGCACACTCTGCATGCATACAATAGCGCAAGACTAGGTCAATGATGGAATGAATAGATCCTGCTTTGTTACAAGTGCTGTTGATGCACTGACTTGCCGCCTAGCTGCTGTGCAGGAAACAACCAACAAGACCAGCTAAATAGGGATAGCTAGCAAGTAATAGCATTATGTGTGTGTGTGAGGAGTCAAGCAAAGTCCCAGAAACTCGGTGAGGAGTTGTGAGGTCGGAGTTGTCAAGGAAGTGAGAGAGGGCAGTAAGAGATAACAGTTCAGATGTTAGGGTTGCTACCAAATTGCAGTGGGTTGAGAGATCTGCAAAGACCCAGAAGGTCATTAAGGAATGTAGGAGGAGTTAACGGGAATATACGAGCTGCTAGCTATAAGCGCTAGCGTTAACGAAGGCGAGACGAGAGAACCCGTATGGTGCTTGACAAAGGCAAAGCAAGGGCATCCATATGGCGCATAACAAAGATGACGAGTGCTAAGTTTAACAATACCATTAAACTGAGTGCAGAAACCAAAGGCGACTGGACTGGGTAAACCCAAATCAGCCGTTAACAAAGCAAGAGCAAGAATGAGATCTTAAGCATAGTCTGAAATGGGGACTAGACTCTGGCATGATTCAATGATGTTTAGCTACTGACATGGCAGTATTTATAGGTACACAAGGTAATAAAAGGGGAAGCTGGTAAGTGTAGCGGTTGCATGTGATAACGCACGTCGGGAGCCGCTATTGAATAGAAAAATTGTAAGTAATATGAGAAGATTGTAAGTAGATCAAATAAGAAATATTGTAAGTGAAAATAATTTTATGATCGTTTGGTCATTGGTAATGTGGTTACAATCGATCGTTGGCCACCGCTCGGGGGCCATAGAGAGGGTTGGATTGTCCAAGGTTGGCCTGGTTGTTAAGGTGATTGTTGGTAACGGTCAGTGTCATTAGCAGTCGGTCGGTAGTGGTCACGTGCTGAGGTCACGTGCTTGGTTTGACTTGCCAGTGTCGGGCAGCCAGCGCTGACTGAGTCGTATCACCATCAATGTTATACACTGGAACAGGGTGGGTGAGAGGGTGCATAGTGAGATGGTATTGCTCCACATACACTGCATCAATGAACAGTCCCATGGCTCTGCTGTCAAACAGGGCTGAAACATTATATATCTGTTGCATGTCCATTGTCTCGACCTCTACATCTAAGTGCAAGGAGTTAGAGGATGGCATGGCAGCCACAACATATCAACAAGGGAGGCATCATTCCCAGATGACAACAAGATGTGCAGGGAGGAGAAGGCACCCCAGCCAAGTCTTTGGCTGGGGGGTATCTTGTATGGCAAAGAGGGCATCATTGGTCTCAAGTTCAGTCATAGAATCATCAGCAGGAGTCGATGTACACTAGCTCAAAAAACTGCCCTTAATATTTGGCCTTTTTGGAAAGATTCACATGGTGTGCAACAATTACCTAAGCAAAAACTCGTAGAAAATCACATGACATACAACTGCATCCTGGCTTCATAATGATGTCTAGATAATGTGATTTGGACAAGAACTTGCTTATTAATAAATCAAACAAAATATTCAATCATTGGGGCAGTTTTTTGACTCACTTTAATTTTCATATTTTCTCAATACTTTTCAGCAGTAGAAGATGGAAACACCTTGTGGGAAGTATAAACAATGTCATGTGACCTTGTTTGTATGAATTTGACATGTTCAGCTTCAATCAATTACCTTCTTGACACTTTAGCACCACCATGCAACCTATTTCTGCTGCCAATTGCTCTTCTGTTGCTTCTCTCCTTACTGAGGGGTATTCTCAGCATCAAATCCAAGCAAAAACTGGCCTGGGAAAGGGCACTGTGGGGAGAATCAGCAAAGAACTGGAGAGCAACAAAGAGAATTATCCTGGAGGTTGTGCTTCCAAGCTTACAGCACATGACAAATAGTCTATTATTTGTCAAATTCTGGGAAGCTGGATAATGCTGTTCAAGCTACACAGTTCATTAATTCTGTCATCTCCAGTCCTGTCAATCCTCAGACAGTCAGGAATGCATTGAAAGAGGCAGGTTTTTGCACAGCAACAAAGAAAAAAGTTCTTATGCTCAAGGTTGCTCATCATGCAAACTGGCTCAAGTTTGCTCAGTATCATTAAAACTGGACAGTGGAGGATTGGAAAAGAGCTTTGTGGAGTGATGAGACAAAGATCAATTGGATTGGATCAGATGGGAAGGTATATGTGTGGAAAATTCCAGGAGAACTACTATTTGACTGCATTACTACATCAACTGTCAAGCATGGAGGAGGAAACAATTTAATGGTATGGGGCTGCATGGGTTGGAATGGAGTAGGGAAGCTCATTGAAGTTCAGGGGAAGATGGATGGTGCACAGTATTGTGAGATTTTGGATGAGGGAGTGGTGGAAAGCTTTGAGAAGTTGGAAATGGAGGAGGAAGGACAATATTTTCAGCAGGACAACAACCCAAAAGGGCAACAACCTGGTTTTCTGATAACAACATCATTGTGATATCCTGGCCTGCCCAATCCCCTGACCTCAATCACATTGAATGCCTCTGAATTTACATCAAGCACAAACTTTTGGAGTATGAGGTACCTGCTAAAGGAGTGCATAAGTTGTGGGAGAGAGTGGTCAAGGAGTAGAATGAAATACCACCAGGGGTATGTCAAAGCCTCATAGATAGCATGCCTAGAAGGATCAAAGCAGTTATAAAGGCAAATGGAGGCCATACTAAGCACTAGATATGAAAATTAGAGTAAATTATAGTGGGTCAAAAAACTACCCCAATGATTGAATATTTTGTTTGATTTATTAATAAGCGAGTTCTTGTCAAAATCACATGATCTATACATCATTATGAAGCCAGGATGCAGTTGTATGTTATGTGATTTTCTACAATTTTTTGCTTAGGTAATTGTTGCACACCATGTAAATCTTTCCAAAAAGGCCAAACATTGGAGCAGTTTTTTGAGCCAGTGTATTGGCAGATTCTACAGACAAACAAGCAAACCAATTTGTACCAAGTGGTGGGGGCATACAACTCATCTGTCCCTTGACTCAAAATCCTCTTTGGCCTTGTGGAGGGGAACAGTGACATTCACTGCTTCCTCTAAGGGGGGCTCCAGTGCAGCCGTATCTAGCAAAGGTGCACCTGCAGCATCCTTTACAGTGAACAGCTGCATCAAGAGCTCCTCCTGCTCCACTGGTGATGGGTACCAGACCTCCAGGCCCTGGGAATAGTAATGTGCAAAGTGGGCTTTCCACACCTACAACAGAGTAGAAGGATGGAAGAACACTGTTGGGAGGTGTCAACATTCATAGGAATGCCTGCAGGTAAGGAGGGGGAGGAGCAGGAGCAGGAGCAGGAGCAGAAGCAGGTGGGGCCACTAAAAATGCATGAGAGGCTGGGTAAGCTGCAGAAAGTATGGGGAGGACAGCACAAATCAGTGCTGTGGGACAAGACTGCAGGCATCACAGCTTACGCTTCAGCTCTATGAGCTGCCATTGATCTTGAGCTGCCTTGAACTAGGACTCAATGTGATTATTGCTGGGTTGACCCTCAGCCAGATTGTTGATTTGGTTGATGAAGGTAGGGTGAAGGCCATCCTGGAAGATAAGACAAAGTTGGAAGCCATCTGGATACCCAGCCTGCTCAACAAGTGCCCTGAAGAAGTCAATATATTTGTTGAGCATACATTTTCCCTGGCCATACTGGTCCCAGTCCCACAGAGAGAGGGCTGCAGTCTTGGCTGGATTAAGGAGGAAGAATTCAACCCAAACATTGGCCTCAAAGAACACTCAATTCACAAAGCTGTTTATTCCACCTGGATTCTGGAACACTCAGAGCACATAGGTTGATGCATGGCCAGTCTTCATGTACAAGAGCACTCAGGTGATCTTAAGAGCATTGGAGGCAAAGGCATCACTGGTGAGCTGGATATAGGTGATGCAGGACTGAAGGAAGCATTCACCTGTAGTGCAGCTTCCATTGTAAGCATCTGGGAGCACAGGGCAAGGGATCTTTGCAAGTGCAGGGGTAGGGATGTCACAACAGAGCATAGGGGGAACTGCTTTGGGCAACAACAGCACCAAAGTGCTGGAGGGATGTGAGGAAAGGCATTCAACAAGTGCCTGGAGAGATCAAGAGATAGTGTCTTTAGTTTGATGCAGTCTAGCAAATTCTGTGGTGTGGTGAGTGGGTGAGTCTTGGGTGGCTTGTACCTGGGCTTCTAGAGCAAGCAGACAGTTCCAGGCCTTGTCCTGGGGAGTGGAGATGTCCAAGAGATTGGCTAGAAGGACTGGTTAAGCTAGAGACTTGTTCTGCTGTAAAGGCAACCTCTAGAGGCTATGGCTCAATCACACAGCTGGCAGAGGGAGATCCAAAGATATATTTAGTACTATACAACATCTACAAGCATAACTACACACTGGGCAGAGAGAGATCCAAAGAAAACAAGTCTGAGGAACTCCTATGCTGGAGTGGATGCTTCTGAGGATTCAGAAGCATGGGAAGTGACTGTATAGTACATGTGAGCCACAGAAAAACCAAAAGGGGAAAACATTGCAAATGATCTAAAACTTTGAAGATGACTTCATGGAGTGATTGGAGGTCCAAAGGCAAACCAGAGCTGATGGAGTAATCAGAGGTCTGAAGGCAAACTGGAGCTGATGGCATCAGCAGAACAATCAAACTCTGGAAGCAAATGGAAGCAAATGGCAAATGGAAGCAAATGGCAAATAGAAGCAAATGGCAAATGAAAGCAAATTGCAAATGAAAGCAAATGACAAATGGAAGCAATTGGGGAGTTCCCTGACAAGCACTTGGTATGTTGGAACATATAGTTTCCTAGATCTATTGTGTACTTCGAAGAACAAAAGGGATGGAACTTGGGCAGACAAATATCAGGACATTATACTACCTAAAAATATGAATGTTTAGGAAAGAAGGCATTGTCAGGTCCTACTGACAATGGGGGCTCAGCTACACTGGCAAGTCCTTACTAGGCAAGCTCGGAGGCCAAGTACAGGTCTGGGGCTTCTCAGAAGCTCTGGTACAACTACAAGGGGTCCGGGGTGAAGTCCAGACACTCCGAGGTATGAGTAGTGACGCGCACGAGGTTGGGAGTTGCTCCAGGTTGAGGAGCACAAGTTCAGGGGATTGGGGGTTTTTGTAAGGGGACATCCGATATCTTATCAGATGGCCAACTCTATATGGTCTTAGTCATACGTATTGCATCTTATCTAGCATCACAGACTGACTGGCTGCCCAGCCCTGCGCCTTCTTGCGGATATTAGTCATCACCTTGTAGTAATTGGACTATACTTCTCCGCTTACATATTGTTTATGACACATAGCTTAGTCACTCAGGCCGCTTACCACACTAGCATTAGTAAGCCACCCATGTATGTATATAAGTAGGTCGACAGAGTAGAATACTCTTCGACCTAACAATAACAGTGCTTCCCTGGTCTATACAGTAAGCCAACTGTAAGCTCTTTAGTGTCGTCCCCCTTTGCGCGTTATCCTCTTGCTTTGTCTGCTTTGCTGCCTATGCTTGCCGGCTTATTGCTCACTTGCCGCCGCCCTCGCTCACTTAGTCTTGTTGCATGACCTCACCTTGTCGGGAGTATTCCACATCATGAGCGTCCTCTTACAGTTTTTAGCGGAGGGGGGAATGGATTGTACTGATTGGGGAACGGAAGTAGGTTTGGAGGTTGATAGGGATAGGTATGGAACAGGTAGGAAATAGATTGATCAGGAAACTGGGAGATGATGAGAGATATGGAACGGGGATAGACATAGAGAGGAAAAGATACGAGACAGGAAGTAAGGAGATAGAGGAGAGATATGGAACAGGAATACGAGTCATGGAATGGAAATACAAGGCATGGAGACAAGAGATGAGAGACAAGATGAGAGAGAGACAGAGAGAGACAGAGGCACGAAACTAGATTGAGATGGAGACAGAGACAGAGACTACCGGAAACTATAGAGAACTATGGTGAATATCAAGACTACTTGACTCGTACGCTATCCTATGGTTTATATATTACCCTTCTGCTAAGTCTGGGGCAGGGTTCTAGCCAGGACCATAGCATCTGATTGTCCTCCGGCTAAGTCCCGGGGCAGGTTTCTAGCCCTGGGGTTGAGGCTGTCATCCAAGTGTGCTGGCATGGGCCACAGCTGTCTTGCATGGGGCAGGTCAGCGGTCATGGGGCATGATAGTGGTGCCCATTGATGCCACAGAAGCAGGTGGCCTGGTGATGTGCCGGCAGTTTGCGGGAAGAATGTTGCAGAATGTTACATAATGGCTAGGATGCCAGGGGTTTAGGTGTATCTGGTGACAGGGAAGCCTTGGGGTGACGTGTCAGCCAAGATGCCGGAGTTCGGTGATGCCTGGGGGTCTGTCCAGAGATGGCCATGGGTGTTGCCAATGCAGCGTGTGAGGTTGTTGGTGGCCCCGGAGGTGTGCAAGGAGTGTGTGTGCTGGGGCTAGGGCAGCATATGAGGATCTGGAGATGGTGGGGTCGTAACAGGCATGGAAAAAATTTGTTCCTAGCATATTTCAAACATCTAGAACAAGTAGATTCATGTCCTTCCAAGAACATGAATGTTTTGCATAGAAGTATCAGAACTCAAGAGTGTTATGACTCTAGGACTCATCAGGCAAGCCTCAAAAGCATCAGAGCTCATGAGATATAAAGGGATAGGTTGGATGGGCAGAATACCAGGTCCTAGGCAGTAGCAGACAGTAGAGGGGACTAGAGGGAATTGGTGTCATGTTCATTCATCAACACGTGAATGTTTCATGGAAATAACAAAACTCTGGAAATGCTTCATGAGTCTATCATGTTCTATGCAGGAAGGGGTTATCATTAGACTTATTGGTGATGGAACATAGCAGATAGACAAAAAAAATGGGCAATGTTTAGGGAATTCAGTGAAAAAGGGAATATAATACTATAGTCATAGAATTCTCAAGTCATATGGAAAGATAGTCTGTGCAGTCAAGGAAAACAGTATAAATAAGGTGAAAATAGGCTAGAATCAGTGAGCAATTGGTGGATAAAGGCTTGGTGATTCCCAATGAGTGAATTGCTTAGGCTGTAATTCATTAAGAAACCTTTATTTTCAGACCTATAGTCAGGGAAACTCTTATTACTTCAATACAAACTTCAGTTCATTTGAATGGTTTAGTGTAATTAATTTTCCAAGCCCCAGAATTACAGTATCTGCATTTGCAAGTACTACAGCACCTGTTCTACAGCAAGTGGCAGGATGACTGGGATGAACTGCTGCTCAATGTGGAGTTTCAGTATAACAACAACATTCATGCCTTGATCCAGTTCTTCCTCTTTTTCCTTGACACTAGCCACCACTCTTGCATGAGCTTCAAACTCCATGCATGCCCTTTATACAATCAGGCAGTGAACAAGTTTGTGGATAAGATGATGGTGGTACAAGAAGAGGTAAAGGCTGCTCTAGCAAAGGCAAAGGACAACATGAGCCCACTACTATGATTGTGGCCACACCCCAGCCCTGAAATACCAACCCAGCAACCATGTCTACCTTGATGCTTTGGACCTCACTACAATACAACTCTTGTGGAAACTACTGCATTGCCATCCAGGACTGTTCTTAGTGAAGAAGCAAGTAGGCCCTCTGGCTTATCAACTTTGTCTCCTCACCAGTCTATACCAACTTCACTCCATCTTCAATGTGGTAAAGCTGTTGCCAATATCAGATGACCTCATTCTAGGCCATCATATGGCTGCCCCCACCAGTCTTGGTCAACAATGAAAATGAAGAGGAGTACAAAGTAGAGGAGATACTGGATAACTTCCTGTTCAGGCACAAACTGCAGTTCAAAGTCAAATGGAAGGGCTGTGGTCTGGAGGATGTATCTTAGGAACTATAAAAGAACATTCATGTTCTCAGACTAGTCCAGGACTTCTACCAGCAACATCCCAATGCACTTAAGGCAATTCAAGGAATCTACTCCATTTCATCAGTCAATGTGGCCATTCTGAATTTTTTCTATCCAGTGCATCAAACTCTAGAAGTTGCCATGACTGAAGGTGAGCAAGGCTTATTATGGGCAGAGAACTGATGCAGTCTGAGAGCTAAAAATAAAACTAAAAGATAGGGATGATGAAGGAGTATGGATAGAAATCATAGCAAGAGATGCCTGGAAAGGACTGTGAGCAGGAGAGGAGGTTGTAAGGGTGACCTCAGAGAGCTGTAGAACTCACACAACTGGCAGAGGGATATCCAAAGATGTATTAGCAAGTGGCTACAGTGTACAGGGCTAGCTACTCACCTGGCAGAGGGATATCCAAAGAGAATAAGTCTGAGGAGTCCCTATGTCAGGATGTGGACACTTCTGGGGCCTCAGAAGCATGAGAATCAACTGTATAGTACATATAAGCCACTGAGAAAGGAGTGTGGGAATGAAAGATGAAAAACCTGGACATTGCTAGAGAATGGATTGGTAATGTCCATCAGGTGACTCTGGCAATTCTGGTGGTCAGAAAAGGGTCAGATGACCAGGAAGGGATCAGATGACCTTGAGAACAATGTCAGGTGATCAGAAATGCAGACACAATATGTACAGATAATATCTAAAGGGGAGAAGAAGAGAAAAGGAAGGGGAAAAAGGAAAGGAGAAAGAAAGGAATGGTCCTGGGGATTGTCCCCTTACAGAGGTGAGAAATGGAGTCTCCTGAGATCTTGAATCATTTTTTGAGGTTGTCCTCTTTTGGGTTTTCCATGGCTTATGTGCACCATACAGTTGTTTTCCATGCTTCCAACCTCTCAGAAGCATCCACTCTGGCATAGGTGTTCCTCAGACTTGTTTTCTTTGGATCTCCCTCTGCCAGGTATGTAGTTATGCTTTCAGACATTGTACAGTACTGAATATACTTTGGATCTCTCTCTGTCAGCTGTGTGATTGAGCCATAGCCTTCAGAGGTCACCCTTACAATTCACTATGTAAAGCTGAAGATGCTTTTGCATTAACTTCTTTGAAACTACTGAGTAGTGGTCCAGCCACTAATTGTAGCTAGATAGCTAAGATTGATAAGGACCTTTGTCCTTCCTTATCATCTGAGGATGCTAGCTTGGCCTCTAAGTCCAGGACTTTTTTAGGCCTTCATGCTTCACCTATGGCTGACTGCTACCTACTCCTTGCAACTCTTGTTGTCAAAGCACTTTTTATGCCTGTTCTATCAATGAGACTTTGTCAGTACATTGTCATATGCATTCCTGTTCTTCCAATAGGTGCTGTGTGACAACAATTCATGCTCACTTGCTTCAGGAGTTTCATAATCTGGATGTCATTCCATTGGTGCTGTGCACTATTGCACTACCCAATTCCAGTTTCAAGTACTGAGTAAGGTCATCTTGGCCTGGTAGCTGCACAGATCTGCCCTTAGGCAATTCCAGGTAGAATAACAGTGGCAACTGGCTTACTGGCATCAATGCTATAAAGACAGAAGTTTTCTCTCCTGGTTTACTACCAGGATCCACAATCAACACCATCTATAAAAGAGATAGCCTGCTTGGCATTCCAAAACTCTTGCTTGTATCACAAGGTGCCTTGTTATCCCAATTTTGTAAGGGTTGATATAACAATGCTGGGAGCATCTGAGTAGTCTGAACAACAGGTATGTCACCTGAGTCTAGTTATGTTTGCCTCAAATCACTGAACCAGTCATGGGAGCATGTTTTTGACATGATACCAAAAAAAGTCAAGAAGTTTGATGAGTTGCCTACTAGAGTGCAAAGAGCTGAGAGTCTAAAGCCAATAGCAGAAGATTCAAATAAATGTAATGTTAGTTACAAGTTAGAACAATCTTGCATGGTTCATACAGTAGCTGAATTAGACTGCAATATTGGATTGACTAGATACATTGTGAAATACAAGATGTTGTCTTACTATCTTATACTAATGCTTTGGTGATACATGTAACTAGTGTGATGATTCATTACACAAAGCTTGTGTGTAAACTCAAACACAGCATAAAACAAGAGGCTCACTACTGGTATGAGAAAGTTGTTCAAACATTCACTGACCTTGATTACATGGTTTGTCAAGCCAATATAACTGTATTTTACAAGGTCAACAACAATAGCTACACTATTGTTGCAGTAGCTACTGACAATTTCACTATTATTAGTAACTTCACTGATGCTACTTTCCTCATTAAAATGCAACTCAGTAAATGCTTTGAGACTGTGGACCTTGGACCAATCAATTGGCTACTTGATGTCAGCCTCACTTGGAATCTGAATGCCTGCACTATCTCTCTTGGTCAACAAGCTTACATTGACCAAATTATCAAGTGGTTCAATCTCAAAGACACTTACATTGCAACCATACTCATTGAACATGATGCTGACTTCACCTCTAATTCCCCATCCATGTCATCTATGCTGTTGTCTGCCACCAAAAAGACTAAGTACTGAAAAATGATAGAATCCCTGATGTACACAGCAATTATGATGCAACCTGATATTGCATATGCAGTATCCACCCTTTTTCAATATAACAATGCACCCAGGACAACTCATATAATAACTATGACTTATGTCTTCCATTATTTTTGTGGAATATTGGACAAGAAGCTTATTCTTAGCAGTGAGATATTAAAATCTCAGGATATACCAATGCCAATTGGGCCTTGCACAATCATCATCATTCTATCTTTGAATTTACATTCTTTATTAGATTCAGCACCATTTCTCAGAGTTTCAAGAAGCAACCCATCATTACTCTCTCCAGCACCAAGTCCAAATATGTTGCACTTACACACACTGCAAAGAACATAATCTGGATACATGAGCTTCTTGATGATCTCTCATTCTTTCACCCATTTTCTTTACCTACTAATTTATACTATGATAATCTAGGTGCCATCCAACTTTCCAAAGATTCCACCCTTCATGCACAAATTAAACACATCAATGTTCATTTCCATTTTATTTGACAAACTATTTCCTCTGGCCATAACCAACTTGATTATATTCCAACTTTTGATATGATTGCTAACATCTTCACCAAATCTCTTGCACAAGTCAAGTTTGAAATGTTTTACAAACTCTCTGGAGTTATTTGATGGTGTTCACATTGAGGGGGAGTGTTGAGAATATAGAATGATGGAATGCTTAAGTAATACTTTTGTTTGTTTTCTGTTTGTCATTGCCTATGTCATACTTCAGTGCTATCAACTCACTGAGGTGTAAGTCATTGATATAATATGCTCATTACAAGTTATTCACAGCATATCATAGTATTGTTGTTCTAGGTACACATTACAGTGAATATTATTAGTTCTATCAACTCACTGAGGTTATTATTGTTCCAGTCCAAATGCTCTCTATATACTCTGTCCCTGAAGCTGGTCCTGCAATATAATGTCAGGACTGAGTAGCCAACAAGATCTACTTTGTAACTTGGCTGCCATTTAAGTTAGTGTTAGTCAGGTATAATGTTGCTAGGCCACTAAAAAAAGCTGGCTGTAAGTATAAGCTAAAAGAAAGTCTGAAATTATTATCAAGGTCTAAAATATATCTATAATCTGATGTGAGGCTCATCCTTGGCAGACAAAGTACTGGAGAAATTTAGATGGGCTTCTCTAAAGAGGTGATAACCTTGCCACACACTTAGTAAAGTAAAGGTTTTCTAGGTAAAGTTGGTGTCCTCAGAATATTTTGCACATAGGGTGCACACTTTGGTTTATTTAACTAGGATGGATACATCCTTTGAATTTGGGGAAAAACATCTAACTAAGCAAGATATAATTCAAGTGTTATAAACTGCTTAGCACTTGGTAACTGTTTGACTACAATTGGCCAATCCTATTGTACTAGCAATAGACACCTTCCACATAGTGGTTGAGTTCCTGCTAGCTCAGTGCATTGACAAAATTGAAAAAGAAGGCATTATAGCTGATTTGGCTCAATCACCTGACCAACTACAATTTGGGATATGGTCAGCCAAAGTTAGAGTTGTATGGATCATTCTAAGCATTCAATGCTTTGAAAATTTACTTCTGTTGGAATTTGATGCACAGTATCTAAAAGGGATGTTTAATCTCAATGTACTACTGTTAGCAAATATGAAACACTGAGTGGTAGTTATATTGCTATTTTACTTTAAACTAGTACATGTTAAGGGGGTCAGTATCTCATGAACTTGATAAACTGTCTCACAAACTGCTTATAATGGACTTGGTTATTACAGGCCAAGCTTCTATCTTATTTGACATAAATGTATTATTATGATTCTATTTACTTAACAATTATATCATAGCTAGTCAGCTATGTCCTCCTAAAATGTGGCCTCTATCTTTTGTTTTATACTCAATTGTAAGGCAATTTTAGTTGTACTTCACCATAGTATACACAGTAATGTCTGGTAAGAAGTTACCATCCTCCTTAATAGCCTGTTCCATATGGTGTACTTCATCTGCCAGGTTGAGAGTGCAACCAATTGAGCCTGGAGATATTCCTTCTTAGCCTTGATCTCAGTTTATAAGGTTTTTAAACATTCTTTGAGTACTCAAGTGATTTCAGACCAATGAGAAGTAAAGTAAAAGTATGTTCAAATGTGGAAAGTCAAGCCATTCATTCTGAACAGTTTTTGCTTCTCTATTGTCTAATTATATCAAACTGTGTAGGACTATCCATGGAGAAAACTATGAGTTATCACTCTCAAGATGCTATTGATATGCCTGTCTCATACCTGAGACAGGCTTGGCCAGTAAAAGATTCCAAAATATACCCTTTTAAAAGTACTGAAAACTACAAGCATGTCAAAAACAGTAGACAAAAAGGAACTTACACCACATTGAAGCCCACCAATGAGCTCTGAAAATGCTACAAAACTGTTAGCAGAGTTGAAACAGTCAAAGAGAAGTACAGTTCAATGGCTCAGGACTACTATTGGTGGCAGTATTAATCAGATCAATCCAATTGATGCCAAGCACAATCTCACAAGCACCTATCTTGACCAAGCCCTTCCTCCCTCTGTTAGAATCCTAATTCAATATACCTGACAGTGTGTAAGCAGATCTAAGTACACATTGTTGGTACATGATTGTTTTATGCATAGTATGCACTCACCTTTAAGCAATGTATAATTGAGTGAGGATTTGTATATGATAAAGTATCTCTATATACATTCTGTAACAATGGGGACAATGGAAAGTTATGGCCACTATGGCCACATAGGGTTGGTAACACTGACAATAGGTATGTGATGGATGTAATGCATCAACATGGTGCATTGCACATGGGTCAAGGTTGATGGTGCATTTAGGAACACCTACACCCTCATTGTATTTTGCCCCTCTCACCTGCTATAATTGACAGACTGACCCCAGTGAACTTTGTGTTGAGGATATGGACCCACAGGCTTATATAATCATTTTGTATGTTTTGTTTCCATATGTTCCCACAACACCTCAGTGCTCATACTCACTGAGGTGTAAGTCATTCTTTTATATACCACATTCTTTTACTTAATTTTACTTTAGTATCTACCTCATTATTAGGTACATACAATACATTCATTCAGTGCTCATACTCACTGAGGTTATCTACCTCATTATTAGTCTAAATCAATCTCCCAGTTCCTCCCAAGACCAGCCCTGCTCAACAGGTTATGGGCCCTGACAATACCTTTGACGTTTTGTCCATGAACGTGACCATCCCAAAACTATTGGCTGATAGATCTAACTGGATGACCTATCAGGAACATGTACTTAATGTACTGACATCAAAGAAGTTATGTTGCCATGTCATAAGTATAGCACATAAACTGGTTGCAGTCATTGAATGCAATGGATCCTTTTATTGAGACAACAAATTGTTAGCTCCACTATTTGATAGAGGTTGAGGAACTCAAGGATGCAATGGAAGACTGGTTGCAAAGAGAAGCTCAGGTCTGCGAGATAATCTATGGCACTGTTGATCAATCAACATTCTACCAAATCAAGGGGGAACTCACTGCTGCTGCCATCCAGAAAAAGCTTGCATTGATTCATGGCAATAAAGGTACTATGTACAAAACCAACCTTCTTTCTTGTCTGCAAAGTTCTTGTTATATCGAAAATGGTAAGATTGACATGTGCACTCACCTTGCCAACCTTGTTGTCATCAAGGAACATCTTGCCAAAATCAATTGTCCCTTGTCTGATGCTTCATTTGCTAGTTACATCTGCACATCATTGTCCCTTGCTTTGTCATTTAAGCCATTGCTTACTATGCTTGCCACCAATGCTCATGTCACTGCAAAACCAATGTCAAGCAATGATCTTATGTGGCACCTCAATAAGAAAGCCAATAACACCAACCAACAGCATGAGGCAATGGTTGCAGCTCATGCCAAAGCTAAAGGCAATGTAAAAGAGTCCAAAAGCAAGTCAAAGCCTAAGGGAAAGGGAAAGGACAAACATCACTGCAAAAACTGCAAAAAGGACAGACATACTGATGATCAATGTTTTGAGGATGGCAGCAGCATGGCTGGAAAAGCACCCAAGTAGTGGCTCAAGAAACACAAGGAAAAGGGCAAAAGTAAAGCAGATAAATCAAAGTCAGCAAACACTGCCAAAACTGAAGAAAAAGATGATAATTATGCCTTTCTCACTCTCCTGACCATTGATGCCCCTAATGACAATACTGGCAATAATGTTGCACTTGCTGTTACATCAGGGCATAATCATGAAGCCTATGCCACATCTCCCTCCACTGGTGTCATAATTGATTGTGGTGCAGCCACTTTTTTCCATTCTGTGAAAAGTTCCTGCATTATCAGGAGATCAATCCCAAATCTGTTTGTGCAGCTGATGGACATACCTTTTGTTGCTCTAGGCAGAGGTGATCTTTGTATCTGTTTGCCAATGAGAGACAGAGAAAAGTTAGTACTTGTTTTGCTGAAGAAAGTTTATTTCACACCCCAGATGGCATTTATGCTAGTATCTGTTTTGTGTCTCAATTGGGCTGGCTGTTCACTTTTCATTGAAGACAGGATGTGTGTTATACACAGTCCCAAGCCACATTGTCAAGTTATTGGTCATGTTCCTGCAATTCATGGACTCTATTACACTGATATATTGCCTACATCATCATCCTCAAACCTCATAGCCAACATTGCTTCCAAATCCATCACAATCAGTGAATTACATCAACATATGGGTCACATAAACCATAAAGACTTACAAGATGCTGTGCACCAGGTAATAATCACCAGTGTTAAGCTTGATATGTCATCAAAGCCTGAACCATGCGAGGCATGTATCAAGGGAAAGGCACAACGTCATCCTTTTCTCAAAAAGAGCAAAACAGAATATATGCACTATGGTGAAAAAGTTGTTGGTGACTTGTGGAGACCAGCCCAAGTAAGATCATTGGGCAGAAGTTATTACTCATACACAAACATCAACATGTACACATACAAGGAATACATCACATTCCTGCCTTGCAAATCTGACACCTTCAAAGCATATTGTGATTTTTTTTTTTTTTTTTTTTTTTTTTTTTTTTTTTGTGGTGCCGCTGTGAGTCAGTAGACAGTGCATCTTTGTCAACCTCTACTGGTCGGGACATTTGCAGTAATACCGCATATATAGAAAACATTTTTCACCTAAACCATGTGAGCCACCCTGACAGAAATGCTTTTGCACACTTAGTATGGGGCTCGGTATCACCCAATACCCACTAAAACTGCGGTAATCTTCCTCCATGACTTTAACGGTGAAGTGTTAGCTGGAATGAGATCTTCCCATGTACTTCTAACTAGGTTTGGTTTGACCACCTTATTTCCATATATCTCTGCATCTGTTGCTAGGCAGTCCAGCTTGATTTTTCTTTCCAATGTGGCCTTTATCTTTGATGTCATTTTGTCCTTCATGGGTAGACAGTCTGGGTCGGCTTCCTTTGATATCTTCCACTCGCACCTGGCTTTCCATACCGTGTATGCAGCCTCCAACAGGACTATGGATCTAAATCTTCTTTTCCCAGCATTCTTTTTGTCCTCCCCTCCTGCTATTGCATTTCCTAGGATGTCTCCCAGTGAGAGTTTTTTATATTCTAACCTTTGCCTTCTGAATAGTAGCTCTACAAAATTCCAGACATGTTCTTGTCCAGATGCTACACATTCCATAAGTATATGGTCCATCGATTCCTCTACTCTGCATCTTGGGCATGTTGCTCTTTCCTCGTAGTCTTGTATGTTATTCCAGTACCTTCTGATCTTATATATATTATGCATGCTTTTCCACAGGAAATTTCTGATTTCTTTTGATAGGGTCTTATTTCTGAGGGACTTCCAAATCACGCTATCTGGAGGCATTATGCTGGTCCTGTCTGTTATAGCCCAGCATGTCTTTTTAAGGTTTGCTGCTGTCCCCTGCCTGTATGGTACAGGCAGGGCTTCCAGGATCCCTTTATATGCTAGGGCTTACATCATAGTTGCAAGCTTGGCTCCTGTCAGGTTGTAACCTCTAGGGATCTGTAGATCTATGTCGTCCGGGTTTTTTTTCCTTGCTCCTTGGTTTGCCAGTTTGTCAGCTTCTTTGTTTCCAGTTATTCCTATATGGCCTTTGACCTTTTCCAGCAGTGTTATTCCTTTTCTTTTGCGCAGGCAGGCTATTAGGGGTTGCAGGATGCTCCTATTTGCTGACCCGATCTACCCTTCATCTTTGCATTTGTTCAGTAGGCTCGTCAGGTTGTCAATCGTTATTTGGGAGTCACTTCTAACCAAGATGAATTGAGCATTGGGAACAGAGCGAGCTGCTTCCAGGATTGCTATTGTCTCCTCTGTATTGTTGGTCTGGGCGATGTAGTCAGGGATTCTAATAGCCCTGTTTCTTGGGTCGTCGTGCCCAAACCATATTCCAGCATCCGCTGCTGCCTGACCCCTTTCATCCTTGATGCATGACCCATCCGTATAGATTATTTCTAGGGACAGATTTTCCTCAGGTATTTGTCTATAATCTACTCCTCCTATAGGGTTTCCAGTTTGTTCAGTGAAGACTCTGAAGCCGTCATTTAGGGACTCTTTTGTTGCAATATCCAGATTGAATAGTATCCTCTTATCATCTCATAGCCAAAGATGTTCTTTTTCACTTATTGACCGTGTTTCTTCATGTGAGTATGGATTCCATTCTTGGTGCAGCCTACTTAGATGGAGTCGTGCCAGATTGCTACACTTGTTTGGGTTTTGGCAACCTTTATTTCTCAGATCCTTACACTTCCTGCATGCACAATTTCTTCAGAGTTTGTGATTTTCTGAGTTCATGGTCAGGAATTCCCCGAATTTCTTCATATCTTGCACTGTCTCTATATTGTGTATGTCATGCAGGCATCTCATCACTTCCGAGTTTATTTAGAACCTCTTATCCTTTTTTGTCCCTTTGTGCAGCCATATTGGCATCCTTCACCTCAGGTTCAGGTCGACTGTTAGAGGTGCGAAGGATACCTTGTGTTTTTTTTGCTACCTTAATCATTTTTTGCAGGGAGGCTGGGAGGCATTCCTCTCCTGACCTTGTGTCTATCTTGATATCTTGCAGGAAAGGATTTAGTGTTAGATTCCTTTCCCCTTTTGGTTTCTTTGTTATTTTGGTCCTTATCATTTTGTCTGCGATAATTGCCCACCAAACTTCAGGAAGTGTTGCGCTTTCATTAATTCAATTGCTTCATTTCTAATTTTTAGGTCTAGTGCTTTCCAGCTGCCTTGTTCAAAAGGTAACTTCAATGTGTTCATTCCGATCGTTGATATGGTCTCCTTGCCCCATAAGAAGTTTTGTACCATTTTTGTTAGGAGGTCTTCGATATGGCTTGGCATTCCTTGTACTTGAGTTCTATATTGGGTTTGTCCTCCAACCACCATGCTGACAATCAGGTGTCTGCCTTCTAGTGTTGGCTTGCTCTTTCCCCATCTCTTTAAGTCTTTTATCACGGCTTCGATCGTGGGTGTCCACACACTGACGTTTTCAATGCCGTTTCCTATGAAGGCTCCTAGGAGTCGGGTAGCCTCACCTTCCCCAGCTATTTTTATGTCCTCTGGGATCAGTCTGTCATTTGGGTGGGATTTTCTTGTTGTTAGTATGGATATTCTGTGTTCTTCATTTCCTACTGGTATTATCACGGTCTTTGGTATGTTGAATTTCGCTCCTGAGGCCAGGCACCAGCTTCTTAGTATGCCCTCTAGGTCATGGAAACTATTGTTTTTGCCAAGATATACAGTTGTGTCGTCTGCAAAGAGTGTTGTAATCAGTCTTTCTATGCTTCCTCCCAGGTCGATGCCATTCAGTGGTGAGCTTCTTATCATTTGGGCTAGGGATTCCATAGCAATGTTGAATAACAGACAAGAGAGAGGGTCTCCCTGTCACACACCTCTCGTAACTTTGAAACTCTTGCTTGCCTCCCCGTTTAGGATAACTATTGTATTTGCATCATCATATAGTGCTTTGATCGTATCTATGAAGGGCTCCGGGAAGCCAAATTTTTTGAGGAAGGCCCAGAGGAAGGGGTGGAGGATCCGGTCATATGCTTTCTCCTGGTCAAGGCAGACTATCATGCCATTGGTGTCAGTTTTTCTGCACCATTCTATTGTTATCTGTGCTAATTCTGTTTGGTCCTCTATTCTCTAACCTCTCATAAAACCTGCCTGGTCATGGTGTATGAGTTCTTGTACTACTTCATCCATTCACATTGTGAGTGCTTTTGTCATGATTTTATAGTCCGAGTTAAGTACTGTAATTGGTCTATAGTTGTTTATATCAGTTTTATCGCCCTTTTTATAGAGTGGGCAAAGCCATCCTTCAGCAAAACCCATGTTTGGCACCATTTTGTGCTTCTGTATGTCATTGAAAACCAACATCAGGGCCCTTACTATGTTGAAGCCTGGGTGTTCATCTGTAAGGGGACAACTCCTAGAGACCATCCTTTCCCTTTCCTATTCTTTTTCCCCTTCCTTTTCCCTTCTGTTTCCCTTTAGATACTATCTGTACATATTGTGTCTGCATTTCTGATCACCTGACCTTGCTCTCAAGGTCATCTGATCCCTTCCTGGTCATCTGACTTCTCCAGACCACCTGACATTGCCAGAGTCACCTGATGGTCATTACCAATCCATTCTCTGGCAATGTCCGAGTTTTTATCTTTTTATTCCCACAGTATTTTTTCAGTGGCTTCTGTGTATTATATAGTTGATTCCCATGCTTCTGGGGCCCCAGAAGCGTCCACAGCCTGGCATAGGGATTCCTCAGACTTATTCTCTTTGGATATCCCTCTGCCAGATGAGTAGCTAACTCCTGTACACTGCAGCCACTTGCTAATACATCTTTGGATATCCCTCTGCCAGCTGTGTGACTTCCACAGCTCTCTGAGGTCG
>QGOB01001852.1:0-14387 GCA_003313055.1 Termitomyces sp. MG145
GTGCTCCATTACCCGGAGCACTTTCTACTTTCGCGTGCGACACTACTTGTACCCCGGAGCGTCCAGACTTCCCCTGGACCACTCGTAGCTGTACCCGGAGCTTCTGCGAAGCCCCGGACCCGTACTTAGCCTCCCGAGCTCGCCTAGTAAGGACTCGCCAGTGTAGCTGAGCCCCCGTTGTCAGCGGAACCTGACAGGTCTCCGATTCTAGTTCCAGCTTAGTCATATGTATTACATTTCTCTAGTTTATGGACCGACCACCAGGGCCCAGCCCCTGCTCCCTCCCATCACCATTAGTCAGCCTGTATGAGTCATCAGACCTTTATTCTCCTTTTGATGTATTGATTGATAATTGTTGCTTACATACTGGGGCCTGCTTATTACATAGCATTAGTCATAGCACAGCCACCAATGTAGTATATATAGCTGATCTGCAGGATAGCATATCCTCAGATTGATCAATAGCAGTGTCTTCAGGCCTATCCATTGACCAACTGTCTGCTCCTTAGTGTCGTCCTCTCTTGCTTGCGCTGTCCCTTGTGTGTTCTGCTTGCCTTGTTGCTGCTGCTTGTTAGCTTCACCGTTTGCTCACCACCGCCCTCGCTTGCCACGACCCCTGAGTTTGGCCTCGCATTGTGCAGAGTATCCCACAATCCAAGATCCCCTTACAAACGCTAACTTTGATGTGGAACAGCTCCAAGGCATGTCCCAGACATTTATTCACAAGGTCCTGCAACCAGAAACCGCTAGCCCAGGAACGTTATCCAGGGAAGAACGTGTTGCTGCTTTAGAATGGGAACTTTATGCCCTATGCCATCCAGCAGAAGTCTCCAATGGTATTGAGATCCCTCACACTAAGGGATATTGACCGGTTCCTCTCAAAGCTGCTAACAACTCTGCCCTTGCCAGTTCCCCTGCCACTAACAAATGATCTGCCCCAGCCCCTGCTACTGGTACCACTAAAGCTTCCGAGCCCCCAGTCATTAACAATGTCCCCACAGTCAACCCCCTTGTTCACCCTTATTCCAGTATCTTGTCTCGCTATCAGCCCCCAACCAATCAAAATTTTAGTGCCCTGGACAAACACCCTGACCCTGCATACTGAAGTACAGCCCTCATCTACAACATTGAACAGTCCAAGCAGGTTTTTGACTAGGTACTCCAGACCAAGCTTACCATCTCTGTTGGCAAACTCTGCTCCCTCTCTAACGACATCCGGAACCAGTTCAGAAACGCCGTTACACTTAAACAAACTATGCCTCCTAACGTCACTGCTTTTCAAGAATCTACCAATGTCTTTGATGATGCTCTGCCTTCATTTGCCCTTAACAACACCCTTGCTACCAACTCTCCGCTTACTGATGCTGCTAGAGCCCAAGTCACCTCGATAGATCCTATGGAAGTGTACATCAAGTCACTACTGCCGGGCAAGGAGCTGGTTATGTTAATGGTTGCTCAGGAATCTCAGGCAATTCAGTCCATCATGCTCCTGGTCAATAACCACAAGGAAATTGAGTGCATAGTGGATAGCAGCTCACAAATCATCTTCATGTTTGCCGAAGTTGCTCACTATCTCAGCATCTCCTATGACCCCAGCATCATTCTGAACATGCAGAGTGCTAATGGTACTATGGACAAGTCCTTTGGTCTAGCTCGTAACGTTCCCTGCACTGTTGGCGGTATCACATTATACCTTCAGATTCATGTCCTATGCTCCCCCACTTATGATATCCTGCTTGGTTGCCCCTTTGATGTCCTAACCAAGAGTACTGTTGACACCCTTAGTGAAACAGAAACCACAATAACAATAACAGACCCCAATACTGGACTTTGTCACACCATCCCTATGTTTCCCCGTGGTCAGCACAAGCAACAGAAGGTCCAGCCCAAGTATAATGCAGGACCACCCTGTTTCTTTTGCCACCACCCTCATGGTTAATAACTCTGAGGAAGACTTAGTGGTTGTCCTCAAATACGACCACCAAAAGCACTCTGTTATAGTGCAATTGCATACCCCTCTTGACCCTGAAATATTAGAAAACCCAAAAACAGTTTCCAACAATCTCTCTCTTGCTTATTTATATGCAACCGCTAGCAACCTTACCGAGACTGTTATTCTGCCGCGCTCTTATTTTGTTTCTACTAGTCTTTCCTATCCCTAGATTCTTGGCCAAGCATCTGGAATGCTCAATACCCCATCAGCCCCCATTTACATTAACATCCCTTTCCCAGCCATTTATGCCACCACCAAGCCAAAACACAAAGGAGTCCAAGTCAAGAAGAAATATAAGCCAGTCACTTTGAAGACCAAGCCCATTGCTAGCCAGGTTAGCAAAGACTTTTGAATTGAATGACACATCCTTGGTGGCCCCTTAGCAAACATACCCAAGCTTGACCCTAATCCCCCTCCCTATGTACCAACATCTCGCTTTACTGAAGACCACAAAGCGACATTTATTAAGGAACACAATACCAGTGTTCTTACCCAAGCAGAGCTTAACATACTTGTAGACCTTGTTGCTAAGCAACAAAATGCTTTTGCTTGGGAAGACTCTAAAAGAGGTAGCCTATGACCCAACTTCTTCCCTCCCATTTGCATACTGACTATCCACCATATCCCTTGGGTCCAACATAACCAACCAATACTGCCAGGCCTTGAGAAAGAAATCTGCAAGATAATCTGTAGCAAGATCCAAGCTGGCATTTAAAAGCCTTTGAACTCTGCCTACTGGTCTTGCTGGTTCTGTGTCTTAAAGAAAAATGGTAAACTTTGCCTAGTCCACAGTCTCGAGCCATTAAACCAAGTCACTATTCACTACTCTGGAGTTCTCCCTTTCCCTGACCATGTTGCTGAATCCTTTGCTGGCTGCATTTGTGGTGCCACCCTTGACCTTTATGTTGGCTATGACAAGTGCATTATCGATCCTGCCTCCCACGACTTATCGACTTTCCAGACACTGTTTGGTGCCCTCCGTTTAGTAACGCTACTGATGGGATGGACTAACACTGTGCCCATCTTCCACAACAATGTCACTTACATCCTCCAGCCCGAGATCCCCCATAACACTCTCAGCTTCATTGATGACATTGGTGTTAAAGTCCCAAAGGACTGGAAACTTGTTAATGGCACACCCACTAAGCATCCCAACAACCCCAACATTCGTTTAGTGCTTTGAGAGTTCTTTGAACTCTTGAACTATGTCTTTCAGCAGATGAAGTACTGCAGTGGTACCTTCTCTGGTCATAAGCTAGTCCTTTGCATGCCTACCTTCAAGATCCTTGGCCACATTTGCACCCCTAACAGTTGAGTCCCTGACAAAGACCGTTTAGTGCTATTGGATTGCTGGGGCACTTGCCAATTGTTAACTGAAGTCCACGCTTTCCTAGGCACTGTTGGAGTCCTCCAAATGTTTGTTAAGAACTTTGCCCATTCCACCCACCACCTAATGAAGCTCACCTGCACTTGAGTCTCCTTTGAATTTGGACCAGACCAGCTTAACACCCAGAAAGACCTTGTTAAGGCCTTGCACAATGCCAAACCCCTCATTCCTATCGACTACAAATTTGATGATCCCGTTATCTTAGCAGTCAACACTTCCTACATAACAGTCAGTTTCTACCTCTGCCAGTGCACTACCAACAACCGCAAGCAACGCTATTACAACCAATTTGGCTCTATTCCCCTTAATGAATGTGAAGCTTGCTTCAGTCAGCCTAAGCTTGAGCTTTATGGTTTGTACTGGGCCTTGCAGGCGCTACACATGTACCTCTTAGGCATTAGGAACCTTATTATTGAAGTCAATGCGTGCTACATCAAAGGAATGCTACAGAACCCTGACATTCAGCCCTCAGCTAGTATAAACCACTGGATCATGGGTATCCTTATGTTCCACTTTGAGCTTGTACACATTAAAGGAACTTTCCATGGACCCAATGGACTTTTGCGACAACCATTACAGCCCACTGACCCTCCCCTGGACAATACTGACAACAAAGTCTTTGAAGACTGGATCAATTGTATGCACAGATTCATGCACCATGTCCAGTTACCAACCACCCTTGCCTGCTCTGCATCTACTGCCCTTTGTTTACCTCCATTTGCCCATTACCTCCCGACTCTAGCAACATTTGTTAACAACACCAGTCCCCTTACCGAAGTCTCAACCCTAGCCATTATCAGTCCCATTTCCTACGACAATATCCCTTGTTCCCCCAAGGCCCTTGCTGGCAACTAAAGAGTCCAATTTGTCAAGCAATGGCTTACCGACTTCAAGCGACTGCTGGGCCTTAATAACAAAGCCCTTGCCACCTTCCTTTGCTACACTAGCGGCTTCTTCCTCGCTAACGGCAAGCTTTGGCAATGCAATTGTAATGGTGAACATAAGCTCTTCATACTGGCCAACTCACAATTTCATATTCTACATGCCATGCACGACAACCTGGGACATTGCGGTCTATTCGCTACAAGAGCCACCCTGTTGGAATGCTTCAAACAAGAACATGCTGCTACAATTTGAGACTATGACTTCAAGCAAGGAGACCTAGTATTGATGAGGAATACACAAATTGAAGTCACCCATAACAAGAAGATGCAACCTTGATACCTAGGACTGCTAGTGGTCATCTCCCATAACTGAGGAGGCACTTACATTCTCTGCAAATTGGATGGATCCATACTCCACCAACTGGTAGCCACCTTCCATTTAGTCCCTTATTTTGCCTGCGTACACATCCCTCTCCCTACCAACATCTTCAATATTGATACCAACCATTTAAGGATGTTAGAAGAAACCAACTTATTAGACAATGAAGACTCCCTTGATAATCATGAAGAACCATTGGACAATACCGTTGAAGAAGACTAGAAAAACACCATTTACCACCTATCCCCACTCACCATTAAAAACTCCAAGACCTTAATAGCTTTCAATAAGCCCTCATTTCTATTATTTTGCTCACTGCTTCTATTTACTTACAATCCTTTCCTTGCCATAGACACTTTTTCCTACCTACATTTCCAGCAAACCATTTATCGTTAAGCCCTTTATTTATCTTTTCTTAACTTGCCACCACCATTCCCCATCCACCTTTTGTTAAGACACAGTTGTTCAGCAATGTTGCACAAGCACCATGATGATTTACTGAGTGTTTACTTTTTCATTTGGCCTATTTCTATCCTTTCATCATTCACCTTTGCACTTCTTTGCTCACCTTCACAAACCCCTACCATGATAGTCACTTTGTTCTCCATTCAAGAGTCATATATAAAGACTCCTTAAGGGAGTCAGTCTGCACAATCTATTCTGTAACTAAATAAATTTTTTTAGTGCGAGGGAGAGGCGAAATTGTCCGACAGCAGCTCCCTATCCCACGACCCTCCCCAGTGTCTGTCACCCCTACCTCAACCTGCCAAGCAATGAAGGCATTGCAGTTGTCTTGGTACTGTTCCAGGGCCCCTTCCGCCCTCCTCAGCATACCATACCACACTTGTGCTGCCCGCAGATTGTTCTCCGCCGCCATTAGCTCTGTGTTCATCAAACAACAAATCTCCGCCACTCTTGCCCTATACTTCTCCAAGTCCCCCTGAGGATCAAATGGTAATGGGACGGGTAAGTCCTCGTCAAGCCATAGGATTTCTTCCTCCTCCACAGTTGCGCAAGGAGGAGGGCCAAAGTCTACCAGCTAGCAAAAAAGTTGTTAGTGCTAACAAGCCACTGCGAGTGAAGAAACACTTACCGCTCCTCTTGCCTCTGGGGCTCCAGTTGTGTTGCCCATCTCCACCTCAGGCATCTCCATTTCTGCCGCTCTGTCATTAAGCAAAACCAACTATTAGCAGCAATACAGAACAAAGAAGTAACCATTTACTGAGTACCACTGGGTCCTGCTACCGGCCCAGCCCCCTCTGCGACCTTGCACTGCCCAGACTCCTCTCAATGCCTGTTGCCACTGCCACCCTCTCCGCTGGAGGAGTTGTCTCTTGAATTCCCTCAACTGAGCCCTCTTCCCCATCAGACTCCAACTGGCGCCATTTAGCTTCCCTAGCGGGCGTTGGCATGCTCTTGTCCTTGCTAGAGTTCACCACCAAGCAACTCTTATGAATTGCCACCTTCCCCGCTTGCTCTCCTTGTGCACTGCCTCCCTCTTGACACATCGGCAGGCTTAATGTTGCCTTCTTTACTGCAATGGCCTTACCGGCCACATCAAGCTTGCATTGCCCCTCCAGATACTGCCAGGTGGCCTTCACTAAAGCCACGTCCCCCACCTTCTTCCCCTTGTGACCTCCGCGGCAACCCCATGACAAATGGCTATGAGCTGAGCACCCCTTGCTTGCCTCGTTGCACCAGTAACATGCAAAGGTGCTGGTAGGATACCAGCACCCCTCAGGATTGTTAATGGCCCAGCAGCCATTGCACTATTGACTGCTGTTAGTAAAGAATTGTTATGGGAGTCAGAGGTTATTCCTTACCACCCCGACTCTCTCACAAAACGCTGCTCTAGCTGCTGGGGCTGCCAGTTTCCTCTCCTTCCTCCCGACTCTTCCCCCTGCACTTGCACCTGTGTCTAGCACTGTTGAGGGGAGGCGCTTCCTCAACAGCTTCTTCAGCTCCTTATCATCAAAGAATGTGGGGACCGCCAACCTATAAACAAAAGCTGCTAGTCTGGCACAGCCGTTAAAATAACAGAGGAACCTTACCTCCTCATTGCTGTCCTCGTCACTTGTTCCTGCTGCCCACTTTCCCTTACCTTTCTTTGATGGAGTCTAACAGAGCCGTTAGCAACTAGCTGTTACAATGCCAAAAAGGCTTTCTTACTGGTTCATCATTGTCATTGTTGTCCTTGTCCGCATGCTCCTTGCCTTTCAGTGACTTCTGTTACCAATCACCGTTAACCATCTTACCAACCATAGCAAAATGCGTTGAACTTACTTTGGGAATTGTCATTGTCTTTGGCCTTGTTCTGGCTCCTTGCTTTGGAGTTCTTGGAGTCTGCAGTAACACTGGCAACTCCACTCCAGTGTTACTGGCTGCACCTACTTGCCAACTTGAACCCTCCCCCCTGTCCTCTCTTGTCCTCTTGCCCACTGACGATAACGACTCCTTGATGGGGTGCTAAAAGAAAAATTGGTCATCAAAGGAGAGTTCTTCAAATAGCTAGAAATACCCTTAATGATGCCACTAAGTCCATAGCAGCACCATCAATACTTACCACCATTGAGGCCGATGCCAACACTATATCCTCCACCTCCATCTCCTCTGCTGGCATTGCCTGCTTACCGAAAGTGTTAGCATACCAACAAAGCCACTAACAAGCAAAAAACTTACAAAATGTTTGTCAAATGGCCTCATCCAGGCCTCCTCTTGGTACTGGGCATACAAAGCCCAGCACTCCTCTCTGACCACCTCCTGTTTGGGCCACACAATGTTGCTTCCACCGGCTGACTTGAACCAATGCAGGTATGTTGACAAGATCAACTTAGCCACCACCTGTGGATTGGTTGGGAGAAGCGTGCGCCCCATTGCAATCACCTTTGGCACCTTCTTGAAGAAGTCTTGGGCCGCCACAAAACGCGCAAAGGTAGTAGAGTAATCAAAGAAGCCAGGTGTTGACATTGGAAGGGATAAAACAATGAAGTCCAGACAGTTGCTTGAAGTTCTTTTGTAGCCTTCGGTATGGCGCATCAACCAAGACCTGCCCACACAGACCATGATTAGCGATCACAAGGCTTTGAGGATTTTCTTTTGACTGAGGACAGTCAGTTTTTCAGTCAAGGGGAGATGATACGACCCAGTCAGCACTGGATGCCCAACACCAACAAGTCAAACAAAGCACGTGACACCGGCATGTGACCACTACTGACCGACCGCTAATGACACCAACTGTTACTAACCATTGTCTTAATGACTGAGCCGACCTTGGACAATCCAGCCCCCCTTACAGCCCCTAACCGGTGGCCAACAATCGATTGTAACTGCATTACCAATGACCCAACAATCGTAAATTTATTTTCACTTCAATTGACTTACAATTTTCTCATATTACTTACAATTTTCCTATTCAATAGTGGCCCCCAGCGTACGCTATCACATGCAACCGCTACGCTTACTATCTCTGACAGGTTTCCCCTTTTATTACCTTACATACCTATAAATACTGCCCTATCAGTAGCTAATCAGGATAAAATCATACCAGAGTCTAGTCCCCATTTCAGACCATGCTTCAGATCTCTTTCTGCTCTCACTCCACTACCAGCTGATTTGGGTTTACCCAGTCCAGTCTCCTTTTGTTCACTCGCTCAGCTTAATGGTATTGTTAAACTTAGCACTCATCACTCTTGCTAAGCGCCATACGGGTGCCCTTGTTTCACCTTTGTTAAGCACCATACAGGTGCCCCTAGTCAAGCCTTTGTTAATGCTAGCACCTACAGCTAGTGCCTTGTATATTTCCGTTAACTCCACCATAACTTCTTAAAGACCTTCTGGGTCTTAATCTCACAGTTCCCACACTGCTGCGACTTGGTAGTGACACTAACAGCTGCACCATTACTCCTTACCATTGCCTCTCACTTCCCTACTGACCCTGACTTCACAACTCCTTACTGGGTTTCTGGAACTTTGCTTGACTCCTCTCACACACATGTAACACTACTACTTGCTAGCTATCCTATCTAGTTGGTCTTGTTGGTTGTTTCCTGCACAGCAGCTAGGCAGCAAGTCAGCACATCACCAAGCAGAATATCACAAGTAGAGGAGTGGAGAACATGAATTTGCAGATATAATGTAAGGTTGCCTATGGTGCAGGGTACATTACAAGCCAGACCAAGAGATTTGTCCGTGGTGCTGTTAGTGCTTTGCATGTTCAATATGATGCTAGGGTCATAAGAGATACTGAGGTGGTTAGCAATCGGGTTCCTGCAATGGCTGTGGAGTTAGAAGTCATGGAGGCAAAGGAAGTCTGAGATGTGATTGATGTCACTGACATACCCAGTGGGAAGAAGATGGTTGACTATATGTGGGTCTATGCAAATAAATACAATGCAGAGGGAGAAATTGTCAAGTGGAAGGCTCGCCTGGTTGCAAAGGGATATACCCAGGTCCAGGGAGAGGATTTTGATGAAACTTACACATATGTTGTACAATTGGAGTCCATGAGGATGATGGTAGCAGTTGCAGCTTTTCTGGGAATGCACATCTGGCAAGTGGATTTTGTGTCTGCCTACCTGAATAGTAAGTTGGAACACACTGTCTACATGAAGCCTCCACCAGGTTTTCTAGGGGGGGAAGGTAAAGCATTGCACCTTAAGAAAACCTTATACAGGCTCATGCAAGGTGGTCACAACTGGTGGAATAACCTCAACCATGCATATGATGAGCTGGGGTACCTTGCATCCCATGCCCACAGCTGCATCTGATACAAAAGGGTTGCCAGGTGAGCATACCATCACAGACAACTATAACAATGACATTCTAGGAGCCTCCTCAACCTTGGAAGGGTCTGAATTGGCAAAGAGAGACCTGGGTTCAAAGTTTGAGATCAAAGACATGGGCAAGCTTGACTACATCCTAGGGGTATGTTTTGACAGGGACTGAGTCACAGGTGACATATGCCTCTCTCAACAAGCATACCTTGAACACATGCTCAATTGTTTTGGTTTCCGGAACTCAAACCCTTGAAACATGCCCTTACCTGCCGGTATTGTCTTAACCGAGGCCCTGTCTCCGCAGACCAAAGAAGAAAAAAAATACATGGCAGACAAACCTTTTCCGTGAGGATTTGGGCTCGCTGATCTGGGCACAGGCTGCTACTAGACTGGACTTGTCATTTGCAGTCGGACTCCTTGCATGATTCCAGAACAACCCTAGACCTGCTCACTGGAAAGCATTAGCTCATGTGATGCAGTATGTGAATGGGACTCTGGACTACTGCATTGTCTATTGACGAGGAGCTGAAATCAAGCCTGTGGGATATGTGGATGCTGATTACAGTGGGGATCTAGATACTCGCCGGTCTACTGGAGGTTATGTCTTCACAATGGCCAGGGGAGCCATCTCCTGGAGCTCCAAATGACAGCCTACTGTGGCTTTGTCCACCACCAAAGCTGAATACATGGCCCTTACCCGTGGCATGCAACAGGCCATGTGGATGTTTAATTGGCTTTATGACATTGACCTTCCTCAAATCTTTCCAGCCCCACTTTATGTCAACAACTCACCCGCCTTATCACTTGCTCAGTACACCAAAGGGCATGCTCGTGCCAAACATATTGATATTCAGCATCACTATATATGGGAGCGTGTCAAGCAAGGCGAGATTGATGTTATCCATATTCCCTCAACTCAAAACCCTGCCGACCTGTTCACCAAGCCCTTGGGACGTATCGCCCATACTTACCTCGTTGGCCTCCTCAGATTGAAGCTACAGCTCGAGTCTGGGGGAGTGTTGGAGTAGACTCTTGTTGTGGCGGCAGTGTTCTATTACCTCTGGCTACTAAAATGGTTTCTTTTCTTTCTTTTGTCTTATTTCTTTATTTTATTTCTTGCTCAAGTACAATTGAGCTCGATCGTACTATACAGTCCTTCAGCCACCGGTTTCCCTATGTGGAGCCTATTTCCGATTCCCGCCCCTCAGTTATTTTATTGAGACTGAGGGTGTGTTACACTGTTCTTATGTTGATTCCTTCCAACTTACGCTCTCCTGTAGACTATTGACTTACTTAGTGCTACAGGTTCAATATAGTTCTTTTATTGAGACTGAGGACTATCGACTTACTTAGTGCTACACTTGCGATCCCTTTGCAGATAAACCGAATCCCAACAGCACCGATCCACATCCATTTGAATCAAGTACAAATGCTGGCAGGTGCACTCGCGGGCAACTTAATGACTACATGGTCCAGATATTCTCACGCCAACATTTTCATCTGTCGTAACATGGCTCGCTTCATCCGCTGGGACTGCGCTGGTGTCATTGTCTCAGAACAGTTTGACTATCACAAAGACTCGAGAATGCTGGTCGAATTCTTTTGGTACTTCTCCCACCTTGACGATCGACAACGTGGTCATGATCCAAATGTTTGTATAGTCAAAGGAAAGGACAGGGAGCTTGCAAAAGAGAAACTCTCCAAATGGACACCCGAAAAGGATCGTCCTATCGTTGCCTTTACTGTGCGTGATGATGACGGGAACCCTTGGGAGTTCCTTGCTTGGAAACCAGCCACATTCCATCACTGGACAATGCACTCGCGCATATCCAGTGAAAAGGCCACTAAGAAGTGCTACTTCCTAAAGGATCTTTGGCGTGCAGATGGGTTGGACCCAGAGGGAGATATCCTCCGAGATCTCGCAGACAAACAGGTTCAGCCCATCCCTAAATTTGTATGTGGGGGGGACGTAGACATAACCAACGAAACAACCGTGACTGACCTCTATGTCCCTGGGGAGGAGAATGTGCCCGTGGACAAGGCTGTGAAGAAGAATGGGAAGAAGGCTACAAAGGGGGCCGTGAAGCGTTGCAAAGCTCCCTGGCTCCTTGGCAAGGATTGGTTGCATCTGACGCGGCGGATCCACCATCAGTTTGTCGTTGACTTCATAGGAAGACCCCTTAAAGATATTAAGAACTCGAAGAACCTCATGCAAGTCGTCTTTGACGCATTCATTGGTGAATAGCTCCTTTTTCTTTGTATCGACTCTACTTACCTTTGTGCCTATGTAGCCAAAATGGAAGCATATGAAAAGTGCAAACTTATTCATAGCGACATTAGCGGCGGGAATATACTCATTGACGAAAACGATCGTGGTGTCCTGAATGACTGGGATCTTGCAAAATATGAGAATGATCTGAAACAACTAAGAAAGCATGAGCAAACTGTACGCTGTCTATTTTGGGTTGCTCATTATCCATTTGTTCATTGCTTTTGCAGGGAACTTGGCGGTTCATGTCGTATCTTCTGCTCAGCCGGCACCATTTTCTTCATACAATTCAAGATGATATGGAATCCTTTATCCATGTCATGATTTACTTTGGCCTTCGTTACCTCCAGCACAATTACCGCAAAGAAGTGCCAAAACTCTTGCAACTGATCTTTGATGAGGAGGACTATGAGGATGGGCTCATTACCGGTGGGATGATCAAAAGATCATTGTTCAACAATTTCAAAATTCCTCTTGGTTTGGGCTTCAAGTTCTCCAGCAAGCCCTTCCAACGTTGGTTTGAATGGTCAGTTCATGCTGCCAATGAGTGGATCGAGTACTGCGCCCCAAGCATGGATGAAACAATCCAGACTGCAGAGCCCAAGCATCTACTCCGTGACCACACCAGTATGGCCGAAAAATTCAACGAATGCTTGAATTCTGAGGATTGGCCCGAAAATGAACCGGCTCTGATCGACGCGGCTGCCAATGCCGGCGGAGGCAATTCAAAATTCTCCAAATGCCTATTTGAGAGTGAATACACCGATTCAGTCGGAGATTCCAGAAAGCGGTCTCAGACCTCCCGTACCATGCGTTCTCTTGGTTCGAGCTTACAGCATGACATACAGCCGTCGACATCGACACCCTCAAAGACCAAAGGTTCTCAAGGTGGCTCTCGGGGTGGTTCTCAAGGTGGTCAAAACTCACAGCGTACCACGCTGTTGACATCGGGACCCGCGATGAACACTCGTTCTTGTGTTAGGTCGAACCACGGTGTCTGAAATGAATGCGTTATTTTGTTGTCTTGTTGACAGGCTCACCTATTACCCTGTCATGCTTGTTTTCAGTCAATGTATACCTCATGATATGTTGAAATTTTAACCATGTATATAACGAAAACTCAACTCACAATTTTCAGTAGCTGGGCAGAGTACCTGGATATAAAACCTGTATACAATAAAACCACGACACTTACCACAGCGAAACGGCAGGATCCAGCGACGCGATACATTCAACTATGAGATACAGCGCAAGGGTGGAACCAACATGCACGGATAGAACCAATGTCCTTGAGCATACGCCAGACATATGGTAAATTCTGTGCAATCTCAAGGTATGGTTCGAGGCGCGAGGAACCAGGGACGTGAGCAAGTTCTGGTTGGGTTTCTACATAGAGATCCCAAACACTGATATGGCTGTGCTTTACAGGTAAGTATGCCCAATATGTGCTAACGGATCAGACTTGGATCAAGTTTTAAACAGACGCTCGGCATGTGAGTGACATTACAAGAGCGACATAAAGCGGGTAACAATAAAAAATATAGTCCTTATCCAATCTATCATCAATTGGCGAGTTGCGTTGCATGACTCATATAGTTACTGAAACTTCTCCTTGTAAATCCAAGCAAGACCGACATCACTCGCTCCCTGCGCAACCTGGAAAGAAATACCAACCCGAATTACGTGTCGCACTTACGTGAACATAGACAGAACAACTCACGGCTGCACGATACCACTTTGCTGCTTCTCTACAATCTTTCTTACATCCCTTTCCATTAGCAAGACAGAACGCTAGGTCGCACTGTACATCGGGATCTCCAAGTCGTGCAGCGATGGTGTAGTAGCTCTAAATCGGTTAAGGAAAGGATTTGGCAAGCATGAGGTGAGAAAACGTACCATTGCCATCTTCTGGTCCTTGGCAACACACCACCGCTGAAAGAAACATTGTCCAACCTCATAAATTGCCAGGACAAGCTCAGTCTGAGAGTAAAGATGTCAGGAGAGTTTGTGAGATTAGCAATGGTTGAAAGTACCTGGATAGCATTGAAATCCACTCCACCACCTATGCGCGCATTCTCCAGATCATCAACTACACTTTCAGCTGCTCGGTGAAGCCACTTCAATGCAACCTTCTCACTCTTTTCGCAACCCCAACCATGCCGGAGGGCCAAGCCCCACACAAGCATACCGACACCACACTCACCACCTGCCTTCGCACTCTTCTTGAAGCAAGCAGCAGACTCCTTTAGCCTATTCACTGCAGGAACTGGGAGATTTTTTGGGAAGAAAAACCCATTAAAAGAATGACAAATAATTTCTAATTAGTTTTTCTCATGTATTACATAAAATTTATTTTGAGAAACAAAAAAGAAAAAGTTAAATAATTTCAATGCTTTTCTTTGAGGGAAACAATTTCTTTTTCTTTTGATTTTTCCTAAGATACAGATAGAAAAAATGAATAATGTTTCCAGTCTTTTTCTAGAGAAAAACATAATGTTTATCTTAATGTGTTCCTTTGTAAACACTTGTCATATCTCTTTCAAGTAGTTCCCAGGTAAAATCCTTTGTTTTATCAGAAATATTTGGAAGACATTAAATTTTTTTGATAAAACAAAGGATTTTACACTGCAAGGATTGGGAGATTTTTCGGAAAGAAAAACCCATTAGAAAGATGTCAAATAATTTCTAATTAGTTTTTCT
>QGOB01001856.1:0-11662 GCA_003313055.1 Termitomyces sp. MG145
ACCCGCAATGCACTGGCCCATGAGGGGAAGCTCGACATCCAAAAACCAGAACCTTTCACTGGCCGTGACCCCTGCAAGTGGCGCACCTACCTCACACAGTGCCTCACCATGTTCCAGGCAAAACTGGTCACCTTCCAGCTCAAGAACTCCTGGGTTGCATTTGCCGCGTCGTACTTCCAGGGCATTGGCTACAATCACTACACCGCCCTACTCCAGTACAACTCCACAAACCCTGTCCTTTCCAACTGGCAGGCCTTTGTCCAGGAGTTCTCTGGCAAGTTCAGCGTCTATGACACTATAGCAGAAGCGGAGGAGATGATCATCAATCTCTGGACGTGCTCAGAGGAACACTTCACCCAGTTTGATTGTCCGGTTCAAGCAGGAAGCCTACAAAATGGGCTGGAACTATAATGCCCTCCGGTTTGCCCTCCATTGCACCCTACTCCAGCATATCAAGGACGTCCTGCGCATTGCCCCCAAACAGACCACCTACAATGGGTACAAGGCACTTGTCACTCAAGTTGACCAGCAGTATTGGGAAGACCAAAGCAAGTCCACAGCCCCCCAGAATAGCTGGAACCCCACAAATCAACCCTCCTGGGAGGGGCAAACTTGCAGGGTTCCCCCCGACGAGTACAGAGGACGCACTAAAAGAAACCCTGGAATTAGCCCTGGAATCACGCAGAAAAGGAGGGGCCACCTACAGGACCATGCACCTGGCACCAGGCAAGGGTCGGGGGCTCCCAAGCCCAGGAAAACACCTCTGCCACCTGTTCCAGCATCGCCACCTCTTGAGGGACCCAGCAACCTGGGGACAGCTCCACAGCACCAGGCACCGGGCATGGCACCATCACCTCTGGGCGGAGCGGGGCCTGCAACGGACCCACCCCCGGAGTTTGCATCAACACCTCTGTGCCAGGGTTAGTACTGGACACGGAAGGTGCGCCCCCCACTCACGTTGACAAAGCATCGCCGACAACGCACGCGCATCCCGGCGTCGGTCGAAAGCCGCCCAACATGCCTTGTATAACTCCCAGGATGCCACACGATTGTCGTTGGAGGACGGGGGAGTAGGGGGACCAGAGGAGGAACTAGGCGAAGACATAGTAGGACACAGAACCAACTGCGGGGAGCCCTCCTTTTATTCCCCCAGAGCACCTTCTGGACGGCCGCTGTACGTCTTCGACTTCAATTCCATGAACTTCTGTGCCAGCACTAGCTTCAGATTTGAATTCCCACGACACCGCCACCATGGCCCCCGTCTCGAAGGGTCTCGACGCTGAAGGGGGGGTAATGTCATGACCTCGCCATCTCTGGACCTCCATACACTGCCCCAGCCCCAACCACACACCTTCCCCACACCCCTTGCGCACCTCCGGGACCGCCAACAACCTCCCAATGCTGCACCGGCAACATCCACGGCCATCTCCAAACAGATCCCTGGCCATCACTGAACCCCGGCATCTCGGCCGACACGTCACCCCAAGGCTTCCCTGTCACTGGACACACCCGGACCCCCAGCATCCTGGCCATCACATAACGTTCCGCAACATTCCTCCCGCAAACCGTCAGCACATCACAATGCCACCTGCCTCTGTGGTGCCGAGGGGCGCCACCACCACGTACCATGACTGCCGACCCGCCCAACATAAGCCCGCCGTAACCCGCGCCAGCACGCCCCGACCACTATCACGACCCCGGGGCTGGGAGCCAGTCTGGGGACTTAGCCGGAGGAATCAGATGTCTCGGTCCCGGCTAGAATCCTACCCGGGACTTAGCGGAAGGGTAGTACATAAACCATAGGGTAGCATATGAGTCAGTAGTCTTGATATTAACTGTAGTTCTCCATATTTCCATGTCTCTGTCTCTGTCTCTATCTCAATCTCAATCTATTCTCTTGTCTCCCTCTCTCTCTTGTCTTGTCTCTCGTCTCTCACCTCTCGTCTCCGTGCCTCGTTTCCGTTCCGTGACTTGTTTCTCCATTCCGTTTCTCTTCTCCATTCCCTTACCTACTGTCTCTGCCTCTTTCTTTCTTCATCCCGGCCCCCTAACCAATCCATCCCCTGCCCACTCTGTACCTGCTCCTACCATTTCCGAACCTACTCCCATCCCCGATCCGTACCATCCCCCTTTGCTACCCGTCTCCCTCTTTGTTACGTCCCTACCCTACCCCTGCTCTCGCGCTCCCTCACCCGGAGCACTTCCTACTTCGCGCGCATTACTACTCATACCCCGGAGCATCCGGACTTCCCCTGGACCACTCGTAGCTGTACCTGGAGCTTCCGTGAAGCCCTGGACCTGTACTTAGCCTCCCAAGCTTGCCTAGTAAGGACTTGCCAGTGTAGCTGAGCCCCCATTGTCAGCGGGACCTGACAGTGACATGGTTGGGGAGGTTGCCTTTCTGGTAGCTCTTGTGGAAGTTGAGGAGGTGGTCAGCCCACTGCTCCAGGGTGCTGGAGATGTTGAGTTGTCCCAGACTGATGAGGAGGGCACGCATATGTTTGGAGAAGGCTACCAGGGTGATGCGCAGCAAATGCAGGATGTTGTTGCACTGCTGGACATAGGCCTTGACCTGTTGCTGGCATGCAAGAGGGGAGGGTGGAGTGCACACTGGAGGGGCTGCAGTTGGTCAGAGGCATTGGGGAAGGGTGGTGTCAAGGTGCTCTGGGGCTGGGGCCAGGTAGGCAGGGTAGGGTCCCAGGACAAAGAGCATGGCACTGGCAGGGCTCCACATGCTGTGGTCTCAAGCAATCTGCTGGGCAGGGTCCAGAGGTATGTCCCTGGGTACAGTGGTCCAAGGTTGTAGTGCCAGTCCAGGGGTAAGCCCTGGCTGATTGAGGGTCCATATGGCATAGTGTTTGGGTCTGGGGCCCAGTGGCACAGGGGTAAGGTGGGGTAGTGTTCAATGGAGGGTGCGGAGTAAGGGATGTGAGGGGTGTTAAGGGTGTATGGGGCCTCTGGGATGGGTCAGCCATAGATGCTGTAACCTGCTGGTGGGTAGGCATAGGTATATGTAGCCATTGAGTACGGAGTAAGGGAGAGTCTTAATATTATTTCAGGTCCCGCTGACAACAGGGGCTCAGCTACATTAGCGAGTCCTTACTAGGCAAGCTCAGGAGGCTAAGTACAAGTCTGAGGCTTATTGGAAGCTCTGGTGCAACTACAAGTGGCCCAGGATGAAGTCCAGAAGCTCCAGGGTTACAAGTAGTGACATGCACAATGATAAGAGTGCTCCTGGTCAAGGAGCACAAGTTCAGGAAGTTGAGTTTAACAGATGAGATGAAGGAGAATGGGAAAGATAAGATTGATTGGAAATGGAAATAAGTCCAGAAATTGATAGAGATGAGTATTGAGCAGATAGAAAATAGATTGATTAGGGAACTGGGAGACAATAGGAGATACAGAACTGGAGATAAAAATGTGGAGGAAAGATATGGAATGAAAGATAGAGATGTGGAGGAAAAGATATGGAGTACAAATATGGTCACGGAACAGCAATACAAGTCATGGAACAGAAGTACAAGGCACAGAGACAAAGTACAAGAGATGAGACAAGAAAGAGACAGAGGCACAAAACAGAAGCAAAGACTAAGGCAATATCAAGACTACTGACTTGTATGCTATCCTATGGTTTATATATTATCCTCTGGCTAAGTCCCGGGGCAAGGTTTTAGCCCTGGGGTCATGGCATCCATTGGAGCATGTTGGTGTGAGCTGCGGTTGCATTGTGTAGGGCGGGTTGGTGGTTACGGTGCACAATAGTGGCACCATCAAAACCACAGGAATGGATGTGGAGCCCGATGACATGCTAACAGTTTGCAGGAGGAATGTTACATGGTGGGCGGGAGAAATGTTACATGATGGCCAGGGTGCCAGGGTTTGGATATATCCAATGACATGGAAGCCCTGGCATGACATGGCAGCTGAGATGCCAGGGTTGGTGATGCATGTGGATTTATCTGGAGATGGCCAAGGATGTTGCTGGTGCAGCATTGTGAGGTTGTTGGTGGTTCTGGAGGTGTGTGGGGGGTGAGGAAGGTGTGTGCCAGTGTTGGAGCAGCATGTGAGGGTCCAGAGTTTGTGGGGTCATGACATTGAGTCGTGACAGTCATCTTCAATATATTTGCATTTATTGTAAACATTGTCAGATCAACTCAACCAACCTGGTCCTCTTGATCTGGGTGTAACACTTGATGCAAAATCTGACCAATGTTGCAACACATTTGGTCTGTCCATCTGTTTGTAGATAGAAGGATGTGGAAATTAAGAGCTTTGCTTTCAATAGCTTATGAAGCTCATGCCATCACTTGAACATAAACTTAGAGGTGTCCTTCTGCTTGTCATCCACTTTCTTACAATCATAGAGGCCTACAGTATGCACTGCCTGCACATAGCTCTTAGATGCCTACTTAGCTAGCACCTTACAATCCTTGGCATAATGCCTTCAACCTTGCATCATGCTGAACAGGTTTCACCAGGGTTACTGGATGACTTAGGCCAGCTCCTCCCAACACATTAACACCTAGTTTCAATGCTAGTTTGGAGGCTCTACACTTCAAGAAATACATGCTCTGTCATTTTCTAACATGTTTTTCTCAAGTAAAAATCATTTAATAAATTAAGAAATAGTTTTATAAAATAATCTGTTTGTATATAGTGTATCTTGGGAAAATAAAATACTTTTTCTTTGAAATTTTCTCAAGAAATATATTATAAATACAAATCATGTTTCTCACCTTTAATTCAAGAAAAACATTTCATATATCTTTACATATTTCTTTCAAAGCTAATATTATATTTTTTGGAAAGTATCTGAAGAAAATATTATTGTTTTTCTTTTTTTCTTGGGAAATTTCTGGAAATTCTGAGAAAAAGGTTTTGTGTTCCTTGGAAAAAAGAAATATAACAATATTTCTGAAAGAAACACATAAAGATACACTTCTTAAATAAAAGGTGAAAAACATGATTTGCATTTATAATATGTTTCCTAAAGTATTTTATTTTTGCAAGATATACTATATAAAAAACAAATCATTTTATTTAACTGCTTCTTAATTTATTCAATAATTTCTGCTGGAGAAAACATATTAGAAATGATATAACATGTTTCTAATTGATGTTCTTTGATTACTCATACTCAATGAAGTCTCCCTTGCATACTCATTGAAGCACCATACAAGACATCAAATTTTTCTGATAAAACAAAGGATTTTACCTGAGAACTACTTGAAAGAAATATGACAAGTATTGACAAAGGAACACATTAAGATAAACATGATGTTTTTCTCTAGAAAAAGACCGTAAACATTCTTCATTTTCTGTATCTGTATCTTAGGAAAAATCAAAAGAAAAAGAAATTGTTTTCCTCAAGGAAAAGCATTGAAATTGTTTAACTTTTTCTTTTTGTTTCTCAAAATAAATTTTATGTAATACATGAGAAAAACTAATTAGAAATTATTTGACATCTTTCTAATGGGTTTTTCTTCCCAAAAAGTCTCCCAACCCCTGCAGTGTATGCTGGTTGTGTAATTTCCTAAACAACATTGGTTTGTCACAGACAATGCCCATGATCCCTCAACAATCAGTCTGTGATCTCAGTCTCAAAGCAACCTGAACATATGGGCCACCTGAAGTACCTCAATCAGCACTGGTTCTGGTTGCATCAGGCCATTTACAATGGAAAACTCAAACCAAAGTATATTCCTTCTGATGACATGGTAGCTGACCTACTGACTAAAACCCTCACTCATCCTGTCATTGACAAACTAGGAAGAGCAATGGGAATTGTTGGGAGTTTTCCTTTGTGGGCACTCTGTCAGGTGGGAGTGTTGGGGCCATAGGTGCCAATCCTGCCTCACAACGTCGGTATCAGTCACTCACGTGATCGTAGTTTATTTTCACCTCTGGCAATCTTGTATTCTTCATCTTCTGAATACAAGACGCCAAGTATGTATTACAATACTTATTAATTCAATCATCTTCTGAATACAAGACACCAGTCCTAAACATCAGTTCAAAGTCTGTCAAGCTACAAGTCTGATTCCTTGCGCAACCACCTTGCAACATTTTCTTGATACAAGAACACTACAACAGGTTATACACCAGTAAGGCCCGCGATCTGAACCAGACACAGCAGTTGATGCAGTGGAAAGCTGTAGTGAAAGTGCAGATTGTTGTCTAACCCATCCGACATATGCTTTGATCATACAATTATCGCGCGAGGATTTCACAATTGTCACACTATTGATCCATATCACAATAAATGAAATAGATACGGGCTTGATGTTGCCGGTCGCCGAGAACTTCAGCCTGGACTTGAACAAATCAGAATTGGTCATAAATTTACACAAAATTTCAGGTTTCACCCGATCCCTCCTGATTAGGCCTAATTCCTCCTGAATCCTCCAAAGTCGGTTCTCAGTGGGAGCTTCTGATCATCTTTGGCAGGCATGACAAGGGGCGAACAAGGTTGTGGGTAAAGGAAGGACCGCGGGACATCACTTATTGATTAGTATAGTATATTTTCACATCTTCGTTATGACATGGACAGCTTACAGCACTCATGCCATAAATCTTTCAACGCCAGAGCTAAATTCAAGATCTCACAAACTGGTACATAGACGATACTTAGATTTCCAATCATTCAAAACCTGAGGCGAAAAAGTCCAGTATCAACGGTGTCAAGTCACTGTGAACCTTCTTTCGCCATATCAAGAAATCAAAATACGGATCATCGTGTATCCCATGCGTCTGAAGGATAAAGTTCGTTCTGGGATGTTTCTTTCCCAAACGGTCTGCGAAGACCACGATCTCATCCCTCAAGCACTCCGCATCACCAGCCGTGATGAATACACGCCGCACTAAAGTTGACAGCTCCGCAAACCAGTCCTCGGACGCATAATACGGCTCGAGGTAAGAGCGATACTTTTCTGGGACGCCATCAAGGACGATACGTCCCCAATACGTTAGTGCCTTGATCCCAATACAGTCACTATCATCATTGGCTACCATAGAGCCGGTTCTGCCCGTGAGAGATACCCAAGGGGACATGATATAGGCACCGCTAAATGGAGCAGTTAGAGTAAGCCGGGGAACGTCCGGGACAGGATGGAGCATATGTGAGAGGAGCTGAAGCACAAGGTTTCCGCCAGCAGAGTCGCCCGTAAGTTGGATATTCTGCGGTTTGACACCCATGGAGATAAGGTGCTGAACGGCAAGGACAGCTTGCTTAAGCTGTGTGGGAAATGTTGCGGTTGGTACGAGCGCTAGATAGTACGGATGAGCGCAATCTTCTCACATATACTTGTCCATGGTAACTGACAATATTGAAGTAGAACAAAGCCGGTTTCTTTTCCTTTCACCTTGAGCTCATTCTGAACAAATCTCCAGAACGGTAGAAAGAAAAACGGTGCGGGGAGGAGAAAGGCTCCACCTGGCAAAGAGTGAGTCAAACTCCCATAGAACTGGTTCAAGTTCTTCTTACGAACCATGGAAGTACAGGATGACGCGGTTAGTGCGACGCTCCCCAATCCAAAGAAGTCGGCCGTTTTGGCCTAATTCATCGGTTACGAGAGGAAGCTTCTGACCCTTCATGTATGTCTTGTACACTCCCAACGTATCGCCTAGTGCCCACTGCAACTGCTTCATGTTGAGTCGCGTTGTGAGAAAGTAGAAGAGTCTGTCCCCAACTATCCTCGTCCAGCTTTTGTGCTTGTTGGTACGATGGAAGGGTGAGGTTATCAGGGTCCACCCGAGGAATAGAGCTACACAATCTATCATTAGTAAATATCGTGTCAGTTAGTGTACACACGCACGCAAGTACAGGATAAGCGAGGCAACAGCAAACACTTTCTCTGTAAAAGGAGGGTTCCCGAAGGATGTGTCTTTGACTGAGGACATCCTGGTCGGGAGAAGGAAAGAGTTATAAGATATATTCTGACAATCTGGCTTATAGGTGTCGATTACGGGCTTCCATTGCTCCGCAATTTATTTTCCCACCCTAGCGACTTTTTACACTCACACTGAGTATATTGATGTTTGAGCGCCAACGCACTTTGGATTCTTGCACCCTGACATTTGATACTGCTGTTGGCTCAAAATATGTATGCCGACCACATTTAGTCACCTAGGGCAGATCAAACCAAGTGGCAGTTTAGATACAGACTAGAACTGGGGACCAGTCGATCGGCCAGGGGCCAAGGCCTTTCCAAAAACGGCCAAATAAGTGGAGTCGGACCGGTGCAGAGCGAGAGATGACGAGCACATCTACGCGAGCAACCGCTTCGAATTCTTGCATTCTTGAATGAAAGAATTTGCGGAAAAAGGAACCTGAATTGACGCTCCCAGGAGAAGAAACAACGGAGGGATAAGAGTGATGCGTAGTCAGGATGTATGACAAAAGCAACTGCGGCAGAAGTCTGAATGAGATCAGCCTTCTATACTCATGTGCTTTGAAGTAAATCGTGAGTTTAGAAGTCCCTGGTCCAAAATAGGTCATACTCCAAGAATAGGCTCGACCGCTATTTCCCTCAGTGGTGAAGGGCGCGATTGAATTTTCTTTGTATCTGTTTGTCCTCTAACACCATAACCGCACGAACTGGATCAAGATCATGACATCACTGGCGCTAATCCCGATACGGCCGCGCCGGTATCTTATCTTATCCTAATGGTAAATATTGAACCAGAGCCATAGCAATGGCTCAGAGTTTACAAGTCTACTAGTGGGATTGAAAGCCAAGCCCAACTTCAGGCTTTCAAGCTGAGCTGGGCCTGGCCACCAGGGTATGATGGTTGATCGTACTTTTTCTATCTACACAGTAAAAATATTTTATCCTACGGACAAGGACCAAGTCAATAAAAGAAGGGAATGAATGAAGTAACTACATATGTTTGGGTCCACAAACGCACGCCACTTTCACGCCACATCTGCTACATGATACAGCCATTCATCTTTTGAGGCAGCCCTTTGTGTTGTACAAAAGCCACGTCGAAAGCCGATCGAGGCTCGCTTAAGAAAGTAAAATTTTACTTTCGACTTTTACCTTCTTTTGTCACTCCAAGTTCCAAATTTTGAAAAGAGCCGAAAAGTCTACTTGAGACTTTACTAATGCTTCAAACGTCGGCAAGAGTCTGTTTTATTTCCGGAATTGACAGAGTGCGCTAATTTTCCTTTTCCCAGATCGCTTACTGTATCTCTCCCCACGAGTCTCCGTCGCATCAGCAAATGTGAACTACCTGGATATTTTAAAAAAAAAATCTTCAGTGGTCTGATACCTTCCCACACAGACTCGCCACATTCAGGAAAGAGGGAAACACTACTTATCCTGGTATGTGGTGGTATAGACCATATTAAGTAGATGTCTAGATGCACTGACAGCACCATAAAAGTATACAGTAGGAGTGAGCGATTCGGAAGTGTATGTAGCCACCGTTCCTTCGAACAGCCTTGCTCCCAGCCTATTTACAAATCTGAAGTACACCACAAGAATTGAGCAGCCTATATGGGTTGAAGTGACAACCGGTGACTGGTTTCAGCCGGGATCATGGTTCTAATCATGGCTTCAATTCAGGGACATGAATAATACTTTGGCCGTTGATTCAGTCCATCACATGAAGTCCGATTAGACGCTCATTAAAAGCTTCTTAGGTATGGATGGATATGGAACTCTGCTTCATGGAGTGTACTCATTAGCTCATAATATCTCCGTGACAGCATCTACTTTAAGCTTCGAGTCAAAGGGAAGTCCGTAAGCGCATATGCTTGTCTGACTTGGCGGCCCGTCTTCAGCGGATCTTGTAATCGTTTATAGCGATTGCCACTTGCCACATAACGTTTGGCTTTAATTCAAATGCCATATGGTTCTGTCATGTTATACTCGAGTCTGGTTCTTAAATAATACATATTTTCATCCTTTCAATCCCACCGAAGGCCCCTCATGTTCATACTGGCCATTATTTCCAGCTTTGCTCTAGTTGCCTTCGCCCGGTCTAGATTCATTAAGCAAAGGCCTGCGCCACTTCCTCCTGGACCACGAGCAGAACCTTTGATAGGCCATCTACGGCTGATACCGTCCGAGAACCAAGAGGAATTGTTCTATGAGTGGGGGAAACAATATGGTCAATAATTACATCTGTTCCCGTCACTCCGTACTGATTTCTATGTCAAGGGGATGTGATCTATGTCTACGCTCTAGGTCGATCCCTCGTTGTGCTTAACAGCTTAAAAGCGGCTATAGACCTTCTAGACAAACGAAGCGGGATGTATAGTGATAGACCTGATGCCCCACTCTTTGAACTGTATTTTCCAAACTCTTTAGTCTACAACATTCTCTGACCCGTTGCAAAGCATGGGTCTGTGCAAGTCAACTGGATTTCTTCGATACGGCCCCACTTTCAAACGTCATCGTCGTATGTTCCAGCAAAGCCTGAATGCATTGAAATGTGTTTCCTATCAGGAAACTCAATTGAGGGAAACCCGAATTCTCCTTCGAAAGGTTCTGGAGGATTTCACAAATCGAGAAGAACACATTAGCAGGTAGGAAGCGAATAACTTAGGTTCATACTCTAGACCTACTACACTTCGTGAAAATTGTTAGATTTGCGACTGCTATTATCATGCAGACAACGTACGGATATCAGGTGACTTCAAATGATGATGCATTTCTTGCATTAACGCGAGAGGTCACCGAAACATTACATCGGACTGGGTCTGTAGGGGGCACTCCACTTGATCTTTTCCCATTTTGTATGTGCAACTTCACGATCTCCGACATTGATCTATGGCTCATCTTTGGACTGATAGTGAAGCACTTTCCATCCTGGTTTCCGGGAACTTACTATGCCACTGTAGCCAAGGAAAGTAGGAACTCAGTAGATGCTGCCCATTATATTCCATATCAGTATGTCCGAGATGAGCTCGTAGGCAATACTTCTTTCATTGAGTGAACAGTTTTCCTAATTGCAGTACTAGGCTAAAGGTACAGCAGCACCATCATTAGTTGCAACCGAGCTGGAGAAAATGAAACGTCTCGGTCCCAAGAATCCGAATTCTCAGGAGGATATTATGTATGCTGGTGCCGCTGCGTACATTGCGGGTGCAGAGACGGTAGGGCAGACTTTGATCGAATTGAACTTCGATCGGCACCCTGACGGGTTTGTTGTAGACGTGGTCCACGTTATCGACCTTTTTCTACACCATGCTCTTGTTCCCAGAATGTCAGATCAGAGCTCAGCATGAGATTGACTCTGTAGTGGGTTCCGAACGATTACCCGTATTTGAAGACAGAAAAGCTCTCCCGTATGTCGAAGCCGTACTGCAAGAAACACTCAGGTATGCATGCATCTGACGCATTGGTTTCTATCTTCTTCACTGAAATATCTGAACAGATGGCATGGATCAGTCCCTCTAGGTCAACCTGCGTACACTCGGCATTGATTGAAGTCTTGACTCTTGATTAGGTGTACCACATCGTTGTATGGAGGATGATATATATCGAGGGATGTGGATTCCAAAAGACTCTATCGTCATTTCTAATATTAGGTGAGTCTTACGCGTCCAGTTTTTTGTAGATTGAACCTCACAGTTACACATATCGGCATACAGGGCTATTAACCTCGATGAAAACGTTTATGCTGATCCCCATGCGTTCAATCCTGCACGCTT